>MDKI01091453.1:0-11298 GCA_005239505.1 Nicotiana paniculata | reverse complement strand
TTTCCCATTCACCCATTTTAAGCATTAATATATCATTAATTACTTAAAATCCCAACAGGTATAACGGTGGAATATTCCATGAGCATAGAATAACTAATTTTATCATTATACTTTAAAAATTATATTGAATTGGTTAATATCTCAAATCAAATATAGAATAAAGTTAATCCCAAATTTTATTCTTGGATTATTATCATGATCTCGTGTATCATTTTAGTACTTCCTCCGTTTCAATTTATGAGGTAATTTGACTCAGCACGACGTTTAACAAAAAAGAGGAAGACTTTTGAAATTTGTAATCAAACTTAAGGGGTAAAAACTTTGTGAGACCATGACATTTGTGTGGTTATAATTTTCTTTTTATTAAAGGTAAAATGAATAGTTTATTATTTTCAAATTTAATAATGTACCATTTATTTTGAAACAAATTAAAAATAAAACTAGCTCGTCTAATTTGAAATGGAGTAAGTAGTACTTTTCTCTAAAAGCTAGTACTAACAAATTTTACAGGCATTGTTCTTCGTGATCTCTTCTACTTTAATGGAAAAGGTCCCTTTTATTTATTTTAAATATATATAGTACTAATCCACATGGAACTGTCCCTACAGGGTATTGCCCCAATCTTTCAAGATTCATGCACCAATCAAAAAATGACTGAAATGGGCTTCTCTACACTTAGAGTCTAAGTCTGTGCATTTGGATCGGATATTTAAAATTCGAAATTCGAACCGATCCATTTAATTTTAAATTTCGAATATTTCGATCGGATTTCGGATTATATATTTATTAAAATTTCGAATATTCGAATCGAATTTGTATAATATTGAACTTTAATTTCGGATTGCCAGTACTTCTTTTACATCTTTCTTCAAGTTATTACCTTTACAATTGTTGAATTTAACTATATTGACCCTCATGACACATAAATTGTTTACTTGATTCTTATGCTTGTTCTGAATGTTAGGGTTGGAGGGTGGTGAATAGAAGAAAGGAGAATGGTGGCAGGGGTGAGTCTGTGGAGAAGACGACATGGGGTACCTTTTGTTCTTTCAGCATAAGAAGACGGGAGGAGGGTCATGGGGAAGATGACGGTTGGGTGGGTTGGGGTTCTTATTTCTTTTAATTTTTTTCTTTTCTTTTTCAAAACTTTTTGTATTGTTTAAAATTAAATTCACGTGTCTCTATCTTATTGGTCGCTCTGGTATGTAAATTACATGCATCTTTTGTATTTGGCTGCCTATCAATTTTGTGTCTAAATGACACATTCGGGATATAATTGAAGTATCCAAATAGAACGAACTTAAGATAAAGTGTGTAAGTGAAAAGTATGGACAACTTTAATGGATAGTTTATGTATTTTACCTTATGTTAACGGTTTTTTCACAATTTGATTTATTATTCCAACTTCAACATGAGATACGAGAATTTGAAGTTGAAAACTTATTTGAAGAATGTTTATCAGTGAAATAGGAGTAATGATTCTCACTTACAGAACTTCGATTTTTTTTCAAAATAAAATTCGTCTAAATATAACTTCAACTTCAAAACACTTTTTTCAGTCTCAACTTCAAATTAATTACAAAGCCATGGAAGCTAGCCTCCATGATTTCCTAGGAAGAGCTACATGTGCTTAGTAGTCCATACTCGTAGTAGCTCTTCCCCTTTTTTGTTAAGGCACGATCTAAGATTACTTTGGTTTGTAGTAAAAGAGTCCACTATGCTCTATTACTGTGTAGGTGGGAGGCAGCGGCGAAGGCAGGATTTTCATAAAGGGGGTTCAAAAAATATTTTTTGTAGCTAGTGAGAATTAAATCTGTAACCTTATGATGGTTTTGAACCCCCTTGATCACTAAACTACACTTCTGAATTATGTTAAAGGGGTTCAAAACTTAATATATAGAAATAAAAAATAAATATTACCTTATATATACAGTGTAATTTTTCGACGAAAGGGGTTCGGGTGAACCCCTTCCGCCCCCTAAATCCGTCCCTGGTAGGAGGTCTTAGTTTTATGTCCCATCCATTTTATTCTTGTTTATTAGTATACAAGGTACGTGTCTATTAACCCCCAATCACCTCGGGTGATGCAGACTAGGTGGATTAAATAAAAAAAAGCTTCAAATTAGATTTTTTTTCCAACTTACACCGAATATTGTGTTAGGACTCCAGCTGTTTATGAGTTATATCTCATTTTGATAGCCGATTAGAGCTTTCATCACAAGTAAAAGCATGAAAATAGCCCCACAGCCTTATTGTGCATGATAATGGTACTTCTGTACTCCTTTCGTTTCAATTTATGTGAACATATTTAACTGTTTAAAAAATGAAGGAAGACTTTTAGATAAACATGTCATAATATTTGTGTGGTTATAAGACTTTTAAAACTTGTGATCTTAAAAATATTATAAAGATCCGGCCGATCATTTTGAGTATTATAGCCCAGTTCCCTCATTTATTGCTTATTCTATGCTTATTTGTTGTTATATGACTTGCTGGGGTGGTTGGTTTAGTTTAGGGATGATTCGTAATGAGTTGGGACACTTAGTCCCAAGGTTGGAAGCTTAAGTTGGAAGAGTTAACCGGATATTAACTTATGTGTAATTGACTCCGGAATAGAGTTTTGATGGTTCCGATAGCTCCGTATAGTGATTTTGGACTCAGGAATGTGTCCACATATTGATTTGGAGGATCGTAGATGAGTTTGGCTTGAATTGGCGAAAGTTGAAGTTTGGGGAGTTGAGAAGTTTGACCGAGAGTTGACTTTGTGGTTACCAGACTTGGATTTTGGTTCCAGAAGTTAGAATATGTCCGTTGTATCATTTATGACTTGTGTGCAAAATTTGAGGTCAATCGGACTTGATTTGATAGGTTTCGACATCGATTGTAGAAGTCAAATATTCATTAGTTTCAATAGGCTTGAATTGGGGTGTGATTCATGTTTTTTATGTCGTTTAATGTGATTTGAGGCCTTGACTAAGTTCGTATCGCGTTTTAGGACTTGTTGATATTAATGGTTGATATCCCGGGGGCCTCGGGTAGATTTTGGATGGCTAATGGATTGGAATTTGGACTTAAGAAGTTGCTAAAGAGTCATGGTCTTGTGCGATCGCACATGCAAAGGATTTGGTCGCAGGTGCGAGACTGCAGAAGCGTGATTGGCATCGCAGAAGCAGATTTAGGTTGGGCTGAGGGAATGCGCAGGTGTGAGGTTTTGGCCGCACCTGCGAGTTCGCCTATGCAGAGAGTGGAGGCGTTAGTGCGAAAAGGGAGAAGGTTGCTGGGAAGCGCAACGAAGGAGGAGAAATCCGCAGAAGCGGGCACGTTTCTGCGCGAATTGTTCCGCAGAAACAGAGTTGGGTAGTGTGGCTGGGATCGCATAAGCGATTGGTTTGTCTGCAGATGCGATCCGGCAGGTGGGAAGAGGGGACCGCAAGTGCTCGAGGTCGGATGTCTAGTGTTCTTTGAAAAAGCGATGTTTTCTCCAAAAAAGTGGAATCGCAGGTGCGACCCCTGGCTTTGCAGGTGCGAAATTCCAAGGCATTGTATATATTCAAAGGGTTCTGAGATTTTATTCATTTTTTAACTTTGGGAGCTCGGATTGAGGCGATTTTTGAAGGGGATTTCACTAGATTTCAAGAGGTAAGCCACTTTTGATTATTTTTATTCATTAATATTGAACACCATTGGATTTTCCACCTAGATTATGTGTTTTTAACGTTGAATTTTGGACTAGGGATTGGAGAGTAAGATTTGGAGATTTGAGTGATGATTTGGTGTTGGAATTTGGTAATTTATGTATGTTTGGACTCGTGGTTGAATGAGTATTAAAATTTTGTTAATTTTTTCAGATTCCGAGACGTGGATTCGGGGTTGAATTTTTGACCTTTGTTAAAGAACTTAGCTTTATCATATGAAATTGATTCCTATAGCTTGTGTTGATTGTATCGAGTTATTTGTGGCTAGATTCGAGTCGTTCCGAGACCGATTCGCGAGGCAAGGGCTTGTTGGAGTAACACGGTTTGAGGTATGTAACATTTCTAAACTTGGTTCTGAGGGTATGAATTCCTGAAATATTTGTTATCTTGTTGGTGTTAAGGTGATGCACATGCTAGGTGATAGGCGTGTGGGCGTGTACTGTAGTAATTGTGACTAGGTTGATTCGGTGGAACTTTGTAGTCATCTAATCTTGCTAGTCCTAAAAAGGATAAGCGGTTGCTGTAAATATAATCCGGTCTAAAAATCCGGAGTCGAATTCCATAGAAGAACTAAAGCTTAGCTAAAGTTGTTTAATATCACTAAAAAGACAATTTCCTAAATTGAGACAGACAAATTGGGTACTCTAAGATTGAAAGTACGTAAGGCCATCATTGTGATGCATTACCTGCAACATGCACATTGACATGTTGATATAGAGATCTAGCATTCCTCATATCAGTCATACTTGGCATATTTCATCAGTATTGAGCTTAAACTGTTAATTACTTGAAAGCATGTCTACATTTTTGAACTGTCTACAAATTGATTTATGAGTTATTACTGTTATTGTCTGGATTTGGACTGTACCTTTCTGAGCTTGTCATTGCTTTCTGCCCAAGGTTAGTCTTGTTACTTATTGAGTACATTGGATCAGTTGTACTTATGCTACACTCTGCACTTCGTGTGTAGATCCATATACTTTTGGGCACGACGATTGCTAGCTTTGGATCTTTATCTGTTCGGAGACTATCGAGGTAGCTGCTTTGGCGTCCACAGACCTTGACTCTCCTCCCTTTTCAGTTTATTAGTACTATTCTATCTTCCTAGATAGTGTGTTTTTAGTATTTAGATTATGTTGTCATATAAATGCTCATGTACTCAATAACACCCGAATTCTGGGGGTGGGGGGTGGGGGTGGGGGTTTGTATTGAGTGGCAGTGTTTTCTTATAAGTTATTATGAGATTTTCACTATTAAGCTTAGTTAGTTATGTTTTAAATTTAAAGATGCATGGTCATTTGTGGATGTCGGCTTGCCTAATACTTATCATAACGTTTGTGATTAAATATTTCTCATAAAGGATAATAAATTTTAAATTAGTTACTTTCAAATTTTAATAAGAAAATATTTTTTTTGAAACCGATCAAAAATAATAAATTCACATAAAATTGTAACGGAGGAAGGATAACATAGGTATACTAACACAGATATGCCCTGCTCAATCCTTCTTCCACACTCTCACAAATTCTCCAATAACTATCAAACATATCCTCCAAAATTGTCTAAGTAGCTCTTTATATGTAGTGAAAGCTGATAACTACTCTATCTTTCAGTTATTTTCTTTAGGATAATAGCACTTTTGGTCCCTCCCTTATTACTAAACTCTAAAAATTTTGTCGGTTATTTAGGATCCTTACACTTATCAAAAGTATATATATCTAATACCACCCGGAGCAAAAATTTGTAAATCAATGAGCACAGGAAAGTTTTATGCACATGCCAGAAAAAGCAGAAAAGAATCTGCCAAAAAATCAACCAAGGAAATGTTTTGATGAAAAAAATACCTTAAGGGGTGGTCAAAAAAAGTTTCGGATTGGGATAAAAAGATGATTACAGAAAGAGGCAGTGAATTATGGATCGGAGGTCGGGATATCTTAATCTTTCCTTTCTAGGATGACTTATAAAATCTAGGATCTTAACTATGTTATAACATTTTGTCACGATCTGGAATTTTCACCTTCAGAATCGTGATGACGTCTAATATTTCACTTGCTAGGCAAACTAATGTTAGAAAATTTTAAGCCAATTTTTAATCAATTACGAGAAGTAAAAACAATTAAACTGAACTGCAATTAATACTGAGTGCGAAATAACATAAACAACTTTAATATATAATTATAACCCGGATATGGAGTCACAATTCACGAGCTTCTAGAGTTTTTACAAGCAGGATTTGAAATAAATACAACTGTCTGAAACGAAAAAGAACAGTAAACTAGGGGAACGTGAAGGGGACTTCAAGGTCTGCGGATGCCAGCAGAACCACCTCGAGTCTCCAATAGCAAATCCAAGCTGAAAAGCCTCACGGGCAGCTGATACCAATACCAAAATATGCATAAGAAGTGCAGAGTGTAGTATGAGTACAACCGACCCAATGTACTCCGTAAGTGTCGAACCTAACCTCGACGAGGTAGTGACGAGGCTATGACAAGACACCACGTAGAATTAAACCTATGCAGATAACAATATACGTACAACAATAACAAGTAAAAGCTAAACATGTGATTTCGGGAGGGGACATGCGAAAAAGGAGCACAAGATATGATAAACACTACATGAAATGATAATAAGAACAATCAATAAACCTTTAACCATCAAAAATGAATAAAACACAATGAACAAAACTGCACGGCATCACCCTTTGTGCTTTTAGTCTCGACCTCTCTATGAAACAATAATATTGGCACATCATCACCTTTCGTGCTTTTATTCTCAACCTCATTGTGGAACAATAATAATTGCACGACATCACCCTTCGTGCTTTTAATCTCACTTTCATGGCATCACCCTTCGTGCATTAATACTCTCCCTTACCATATAACAATGAACATAAATAAAAAGGAAGACAAAATAAGCAAGAACGTGCCTCACATCAACAATATTTCCACAATACCATCCTAAACTTCCGGTAAACAATACTCAGATATCTCAAATATCTCATAAATGCGTAAAGAACGGATTAAATAGACTAAAAGGGATATCATGACCAAAGAAGGAAATAAATTGCAAGAAAAGCTGTTTAACTGCATGTTTTGACCCAACAACAAAGCATAAGTACTCGTCACCTTACATATACATCGTACCAAACATCTAAAGATGTAGCAATTAGGCAAACAAGTCCTAATCCCTCAAGTTAAGGTTAACCACGTCATTTACCTCGCTCCAAAGACCAATTCAAAGCTCTATCGAGGCCTTTTCCCTAGAATCCGCCTCCAAATCACTCGTATCTAACCACAATTGACCCAAATATATACAATATTTCTAAAGGAATCAATTACAAAAATCGACCCCGAGCTCGCTTGGTCAATACCCTAGGTTCGAACCAAAATTCATTTATCCATTCTCCCCCGAGCCCGGTTATATAATTCGTTTCAAAATTCGACCTCAATTTGATCTAAATTCCAATTTTACAAAAATCCCTAATTCTACCTAAACCCCCAATTTCACCATGAAAATCCTAGATTTTAGGTCGAAAACTTATGAAATGTGATGAGTAATTGAAATAAAGTAGGTTAGAATCACTTACCAACAGAATGGGGAAGAAAACTCTTGGGAAAATCGCTTCTAGGGGTTTCTAGTTTTGAAATTTTGAAAGAATGCAAAATTTCCGAATGGGTTCTGTTTTATCACCGGACATTAGGTATTTATCGCGTTCGCGTGAAAACTGAGGTGTTCGCGAAGAGCAAAGCCTCAATGGGTTACACGTTCACGAGGGGTTGGACGCGTTTGTGATGGTCTGTCCCCCCTGGCCATCATGTTCGCGAGCCTGGGCACGCGTTCGCGTAGAGCAAACCCCTGCTCCCCACCCAGATCCCTTACTCATCGCGTTCGCGTAAAGCTGGACGCGTTCGTGAAGGTTGATCCCACCACTGCTTCGTGTTCGCATCCTCAGCCTCGCGTTCCCGTAGAAGAAAAATCACCCCAGCCTAGACTCCCCTTCGCGATCGCGAGAGGCTTCGCGATTGCGACGCACAACACCAGATGACAGCTGAAGCTTAAAAAAAAGATTTTTCTAAGTTTAAAAGGTCTGTAGGCTATCCAAAACTCATCCGAGTCCTCGAGACTCCAAACCACATATGCACACAAGTCCAAGAACCTTATACGAACTCGCTCGATCAAGACGTCAAAATAACGCCTAGAAATTCAGACACCAAATCAAATGAAATTTCCAAGAAACTTTAAAACTTCCATTTTCACAACCGGACGTCCGAATCACGTCAAACCAACTCTGTTTCTCACCAAATTTGACAGACATGTCATAAATATAGCAATGAACATATACCGGATTTCGGAACCAAAATACAAATCCGACATCAACAAATTCAAATATCGGTCAATTCTTTAAAATCATTAAACCTTTAAACTTTTAATTTTCGTCAAAAATCAATAACTTGAGCTAGGGACCTCCGAATTCGATTCCGGACATACGCACAGGTCCCAAATCATGATATGAACTCACCGGGACCGTCAAAACACGGATCCAGATCCGTTTGCTCAAAACGTTAACCGAAGTCAACTCAAATAAATTTTTAAGGTAAAATTTCACATTTTATCAGTTTTTAACATATATCCTTCTAGAAAAATACCGGGACTGTGCACGTAAATCGTGAAAAGCTTAAAGAAGCTACTAAAGACTTCGAAACACAGAATTAGGTTCTAAAACTCTAGATGACCTATCGGATCATCTCACATTTATCTCGTTATATAAGTTTTTTAAAATTTATGATTTTAAATATTCTATAATGCTTATGTTGTTATAAGATTTTTGAAACTCATGATTTGAACATACCATAACATTTATGGAATCTTATAGAAATGTTCCAAAAAAGTCCCAACTTACCAACCTCTAGCCATAAATCATAAACTTACCAAAATTAGTCAAGCACATATAAAAATTGAAAACTCAAAGAAATAAGGTTCTTTCTCTCCAAGAATCACACACAAAGATCTCCTTCAATATTTTTAATCGTGATTAACAACATTAGATGCAAGACGAAAAGGAAATTTTATGGATGAGGTAGCAAATAAGGTAATGAAATACAAAAAAAAAATCTGTACAAGATTCCAAAAATCTAAGCAAAATTTTTTTTTGTCCCAATGGGTATGATTGATATTCATTGAAAGCACATAGATGAGTCAATATACAAAATTTGAGGAAGATTAGAGGTGATTTGGATTGAATTGATATGGAAATTCGTAGTTAAAATCGAGTTCAAAAAATTCATCTGCGACACATGTATCACACATGTATCTCGCAAGCATGTATACATGGATATACATGTGATACACATCTAATACAAATATGATACACATCGTGATATACATATTATTTTTTCATGTTCATCTTCTACTTCGAATTTTCAATTCAAACCACCTCAAAACTCCACCAAATCATCCCAAAACTGAGATTCAAGCTACTTAAGATGTACCCAATTTATTTTAATAACAACCACTCAAAAGAGAGTAAAAATTTGACCTTTTTTTTGCTACAAATAGTTAATTGGCTAATATTAGTAATATTTTATGAATTGACCAATCTTTGTAATATAAGCTACTTATAAATGGACATAGCTGGTATTTACTATGAGCCCATTTGAATTAGCTGATTGTGAATAACTAATAAGCTTGAAGTGCCGAAAAGTATTTTTAAGTGCTGAAACTGATTTTTTTAATAAGCATCTAAGTGTTTGGATAGACGTGTTGAAACTGATAATAACTAGTTGATGTGTTTGGTAGAAAAATGCTTATAAGTTTTTTTTATTAAAATGTTTAAAATATCCTTAAAAACTTTACAAAAGATTATAAATTAAAAAATAATCTAGTATAGAAAAAGATGAACAACAAATATGGAATGAAAAGAAAGTTGAAAAATTTATATCGGGAAATATACTTTGTAAATTAGAAAATATTATTAAGGATAAACTAATAAGTGCCTTGGTCAAATTAAAAATGCTTATGAGCAACAAAACCATAAGTTGGGTGACTAGCTTATAAGCTTAGCCAAACACCCTTTATATGTAAAAAGTTCTCGTCACGGGTACAACAACAACAACAACAACACAACAACAACAACCCAGTGAAGTCCCACAAGTGGGATATGAGGAGGGTAGTGTGTAAACAGACCTTACACCTACCTATGAAGATAGAGAAGCTCTTTCCGAAAGATTCTCGGAAAATTAAATTGTTCCACATAAAGAAATATATATCATTATTTTTTATAAAATTGATAATAAATAGGGTCAACAAACAAGAATGGAGGAATAATAACTTTTCACCTAAAGTTTACGTGAGGTATTGCGTTATGTTATGGATAGCGAAAACAAGTGTATCTTCTGAGTTAGTGATCAATCGACTTTGCTGTCAAATCCTTTTCTCGAATATCTTTTAATCTTAATTACCTAGGATATGTTCCTAAAGAATGCGAGCGCGCACATGAAAGAAATGGATTGGTCTATTTATTGAAGAAACTTTAAATATTGGCCACAAAATGGAGAATGAGAGAACTTAAAATAATTGATGGTTTAGACCATATGTGAGAATCATTAGCCACGACAAAGAAAATAAGTCGAAGAACGTGACACCCTCTTTCACGTGAGGTAAAAGGTCGTTTTAGTGCTGATCATGCAACTTGCCAACTTGACAGTATTTTGGATTAAATGTGTAATTCGAAACAATGGATCTGTCCTCTGATTATACCACTGAGCACTTTCAACAACAGTTAGATATTGTTGTCAATTTTATAGGAATTATCCTCGTAACGTATGTCAATAGGTGATCCTGCCCAATCAGTATTTGAGTATCCAACAATTTGCTTATGGTCTCGATCCTCAAATAATAAGTCTTTGCCTGGAGCTTTATGTCATCATCCCATTGTGCATTTGTGTCATATTTGTCCTTTGTTTCCATCCCTAAGTCTACAGGTGACGCACAGTATCACCCTGGGTGGCGACAGGCTATGATTGACGAGATGTCTGCTTCACATAAGAGTGATACTTGGAAGCTTGTTCCCTTTCTTTCGGATAAATCAGCTGTTAGTTGTCGTTGGATGTATACAGTCAAAGTTAGTCCAGATGGTCAGGTTGATCGACTTAAGGCTCGTCTTGTTGCCAAAGAGTATACTCAAATATTTGAACTCGATTACAATGATACTTTCTCTCCCATGACTAAAATAGCATCAGTCCACCTTTTTTTATCCATGACTGTTGTTCGTCAATTCTATAGGAATTATCCTCGCATACTTCTTTCCCCTGCAATCTTACCACGTTACCTTTATACATAACCAACCAAACAATCAAAAATGATCTGAAAAACGATTTTGCAAAATAAAGTATTTACCATGAAATTCATTTCTCCTGATCAAACTAGTTAGAAAATGAATGCAATTCCCAGATAATTAAGTGGTCGAATTATAAAGGCTCATGCTGATGACTGACATATCCTAAATCAATGGGTGAAAGTAAAAAATAGCCAAACAAGTGGTAATTTGAAAGATTTGATGCGGAAGACAAAGAACAATATTGGAGGAAAAACTCTTGCTCTTCTC
>MDKI01074198.1:0-13051 GCA_005239505.1 Nicotiana paniculata | reverse complement strand
TAGAAGACATTCCGTTCTGGCCAAAACCTTTGGCTCTTATATGCATACATTGCGATAGTGAGGTTGCAATAGGATGGGCAGGGAGCGTTATGTATAATGGAAAGTCTCGTCATATACGACGAAGACATAACACCGTTAGACAACTACTTTCTAGTGAAATTATCACTATTGATTATGTAAGATCAAAGGATAATGTGGCGGATCCGCTTACAAAAGGCTTAACTAGAGAGGGAGTTGAAAAATCATCTAAGGGAATGGGACTATGGCCGAGGACAAGTCATCATGGCGGTAACTCTACCTAGAATTTTGGATATTCCGAGATCTAGGTTCAAGGAGCTCAAACAAAGTTGTGATTGATTGGTTCAACATTGTCAAATTAAATTTTTTTTTTTTTGGTCCCTTCTAGTGATGAAGACTATGTATAGTAACAAGGATAGATATTTACACGTTCTTTAATGATTACCTAAGTTTGATGTGGTGTCAATCTAAAAGATTACACATTCAGGAATCACCTATGTAAGTGTGAAGTGAAGCCGCTTCAATGAGAATTCTATAAGGCGAATTCTCTACGCACTTATAAAACCAGGTGGTGTTCATGGCTGAAACGAACACAACAACGAGAACCAAAAGACAGTTAAGGGTTGGTTGTGTGACATATAGCTGTCTAGGTATACACTAAAGTTCGACGGTTCAAAGATATCAAATCTACCGATTGACCGAGTATATCCGACATATGTTCACTACGGAAAGTTCAAAGGGAAACCTACTTATCCAGATGCAATTAATCCTTACTTGCAAATCACACAGCGTCCATCTATGATCATTCTTGTTACAGCCATTCCCATTCATGTGGGGGATTGTTGGACTTTAAGCATTGGGCTTAAAGACTTTAAGCATTGGGCTTAAAAGTCTAAGAGTGTGAATTGGGAAATGGTGGGAAATAAAATGGAGGGAAATGAAAATTTGAATCAAGTGAGCTTTTGTCATGAACTTTGTACCACATTGGTGAAAGACAACTACACTTGTGTGTATAAATATAGGATCACTTCTTAGAGCTCTTAAAAGGAGTTGAAGAGGATGTATCCTCGCGCCGTCGTCGTTGCTTGCTCGGCTCGGCTCGGCTTCGACTTCGGCTTCGGATTCGGATTCAGATTTGGATTTGTCAAATGATCGATCGATAAGATTATTTTTTGGACAAAGTTTATTTAATTAATATTACGTAAATGTCAATCACTTCATTAACGGAATTAACTGAAATCAAAAAATGATGCTTTTGCTGAACGTTGTTTTCCTTCCTGAACAGACACTTTTTCCTGAACAGACATCACACCTCTTCCAATAATTGCCTATAAATTTTGAGGCGTGGCTTCTTTTTCCACTCACTGAAAAAATCAAGAATTTTATTTTGAATACTGCATTCTACTTCGCAGTCTCTCTCTCTCTCAAATTTGTAAGTGTGAGTTTGCTCCGTTCTTTGGGTTTGTTGGTATCATGCAGTTTGTATTGCCACTGTTGCAGGAAGGTTATTCCATTTCATCCTGGGAGGATTTAATCCATTTCTTGGCAACTTGTGATGGGGTTAAAATTCCTTAAGGACACACAAGGAAATTGTGGACTCGGAATATTTCTTACCGTTTATATATTTCTGTTTCTTCTAAGAGTTATTCTGATTTTCTAGTTTTAACACAGAGGCGATAATAGTTACAAAGTCGCGACTAAGTTTTTGCAATATAACTTCACATGGATTAGAGCTTTAACGCTTTGCCAAATGTATAACATGAAGGTATTATAACTTGGAGGTTAATGTGGAATTAGGCACACATTCTTCTATGATTGATCTGTGTTACTGCCACCATTTGTTTAAGTGGTTTCATATTGTCAACTCGCAGATTATGAACATCGAACTTTACCATTGAAGGACTCCATTATCGAGTTCTAGAAGCTTCGCATGATTTGGGAGAGAAAAGAATCGAATCAGAAGTATGGGAGAAGAAGAAGAATGTGTATTCACAATATCAGTAGAGTATATATACAAGTGAGTTTCACCTCCACTAACTAACTAACTAACTAAACTAACTTGACAACTCCGCTAACCACCTCAACTAAATACCAACTACCTGTGATTAACTAGCTAGCCAACAGAACTAACTACAATTAAATATACATGGTTATTTACAGAGTATCTCAATACCTCCCCTCAAGTTGGAGGTGAGGTTCTCACACCCAACTTGCTGAGGATCGCAGAATGTTTAACACCAGTAAAGGCTTTAGTGAGGACATCTGCCAGCTGAGCACCAGTTCCAATATGATGAAGAGAGATCAATTTTTCTTGGAGCTTATCTCGTACAAAATGGCAATCAACTTCGATGTGCTTTGTACGTTCATGAAAGACAGGATTGCGAGCTATGTGTAAAGCAGATTGGCTATCACAGAATACTGAGACGGGTTTGGGATAGGAAATAGTGAGTTCATCAAATAGCCTGCATAACCAAGTTAGTTCACTAACAAGCTTCCTTAAAGACTTGTACTCTGCTTGTGCTGAAGACAGAGACACTTTTTCTTGTTTCTTGGACTTCCAACAAATTAGACTGTTTCCCAGCAAGACAATATAACCAGTAACTGACCTTCTAGAATCTGGACAAGCTGCCCAATTCGAGTCACAGTAACCCTTTAGGTTGCAATCATGCTCATTAAACAAAAAAATTCCTAGAGTTGGATCATTCTTTAGATACCTAAGCAGGTGGAAGGATGCTTTCAAATGTGGCTCCCTGGGGTCTTGCATGAACTGGCTGAGGTGCTGCACACTAAAGTCTATATCCAATCTGGTACTAGTGAGGAAATTTAATTTTCCTACCAGTTTTCTGTAGTAAGTAGGATCAGATAATGTCGTCCCTTCCTTAGCTCGCAGCTTTTAATTTGGATCAAGAGGAGTGGAAAGGCTTCTATAGGAAAGGCAATCATATTCTTTGAGTAAATCCAGTGTGAAATTCCTTTGAGATATTATCACTCCATCATTGGTATAGAGGACTTCCAGACCAAGAAAATAATGCAACTTCCCTAAATATTTTATCTTGAATTGGTCATGTAAGAAACATTTGACTTGAGTAATTTCTGAAATATATGTTCCAGTAATAATAAAATCATCTACATAAATTGTTATGTAGATGGTAGAGTATTCTATTTTATTGTAGAAAAGTGAGTAATCATTGAGAGAATACACATAACCTCTTGAGCAAAGTGCTTCAGTCAACTTAGAGTACCACTATTTGCTTGCCTGCTCAAGTCCATATAGGGATTTATTTAGTTTACAGACAAAATCTGGTTAACTGACTTCTAAACCTGATGGTATTTGCTTATAAACTTCTTCATGTAACTCCCCGTGAAGGAATGCATTGTTCACATCCAACTGAAAGATGTGCCACTGTTTCTTTACTCCAATAGCTATTATAGCTCTCACTGTTATCATATTCACTACAGGACTGAAAGTCTCTGTGTAATCTATGCCAGGCTGCTGAGTATATCCTTTTACCACTAATCTAGCTTTGAACCTCTCTATTGTTCCATCAGCTTTGTGTTTAACTTTGTATACCCACATGCAGCCAATCGCCTGTTTTCCACTTGGTAAAGGTACTATGTCCCAGGTATGATTAGAATATAAAGCCTCAAACTCTTGAGTCATTGTTGCTTGCCAAGAAGGACTGAGGGTAGCCTCCTCATACGAAGATGGTTCAGAATCATTGCTAACATTCATAACAAGTAATTGACGATCATGGATTAAAGAATCAATAAGAACATGACTATGTAAGGAGAACAAGGTACTGAGGGAAGTTGGAGTGATTGGTGGATCAGTAGAAGTTGGTTTCAATTGGGGTATAGAATAGATGTAATCCTGCAGGTGTATAGGTAACTTGTGTTCTCTACCATACCTCCTAGGCTGTAATACAGAAGACTCAATTGGTGGGATGGAATCAAGGACATTCTGTGGGAGAACAGTTGGAGAGTGTGAGTGTGTTTCTGGAGAATCAGGTGCAGAATCACAAGGTGGAAAAGGATCAGACAAAGAGTGATCATATCCTGTTTCAAGGTTACCTGAGCTTGGTGGATTGTTTGTTGTGTGTTGAGGTGCAGTAGCATGTAAATCAGAAATTAAAGGTGGTAAAGTTGGGAAAGAGGATCTTGTAGTAGCTAATACAGCAAATAGGAATACATTTTCATGGAAGGTTACATCTCCGGATATGTGAATCTTTCTGGTTTGCAAATTCAATACTTTGTATCCTTTGGTTTCAAAAGGATATCCAATGAAGACATGAGGTACAGTTCTAGGATCAAATTTGTCCCTGTGTATCTTTGGTACAGTGGGAAAACATAAGCAGCCAAAGCTTCTCAAATGTGAATAATTTGGTTTCTTTTTGTATAGGATTTCAAAAGGACATTTGTTCTTGAGGTATGAGGTAGGAAATCTGTTAATGAGATATGTAGTTGTTAGGATGCACTCACCCCAATACCTTATGGGTAATTTTATTGAAATAGGAGGGCTCTTGCTGTCTCTAAAATGTATCTATGTTTCCTCTCAACTTGTGGTGTATATGGGCAAGTTTTCTGATGAACAATGCCATGAGTTTGAAAGAAAGAGTTTGCTTCTGCACTCGTGAATTCTAGGCCATTGTCTGATCTTATTGATTTAATGGTCAAGTGAAACTGAGTCTTGACATAGGATATGAAGGCTTTAAGGATCTGCATGGCATTACTCTTACTGGACAAAAGGTGAGTCCATGTAGATCTGCTATAGTCATTTACCATGGTTAAGAAATTTTTGTAATTATCATTTGTGGGGGCATGATATGGTCCCCACAGATCAACATGTAAGAGATCAAAAATTTGTTTAGTGTTGCTGGTTTTGTTAGGAAATGGAAGTCTAGATTGTCTGGCCATGGGGCATACAGAACACAAGAAAGGTTGTTTCTTAGAGAAAGTGATAGGTATAGTAGTGATTCTTCTCATATTTTCAAAAGGAACATGGCCCAATCTATTATGCCATAGTACATTAACATCACTCTTATGAGACAAATATGAATCACAGTCATGTGTTTTATTGCAAACGAAATTATTTACACTTGAAAAGGAAGGATCGTGTGAGAGACTGTGATTACAGACACTAGATGGAGTTTGCAAACTATGTACATCACAAGCATGACATGAAACAGGAAAGGAAGAAACATATGTATAACTAGTACTAATGTTCTTCAAACATAGGGAGCATTAGAGATACAGACCATCCCTGATCTTACCAATATCCAGAGGCCTCTTCATTGAAGGGGCCTGCATTATACAACATGTGTCAGTCAAGGCTATCAAGGATTTCAACTGGGCAGTCAAAGAGGATATGGAGATGAGATTAAACTTGAAGGAAGGAACAAACATGACTTTGTTTAGAGTGATCTGTGGGGAAAGATTTACACTGCCAATTTCTATTACTTTGACTCTATAGCCATTTGGGAGAGTGACTAACAGTGGATAGGGAAAAATCCTAATATCAACTAATGCAGTTTTATTAAAGATCATGTAATTGGATGCTCCTGAGTCTAGAATCCATGTGTCAGTACAGGTTATGAAACATTTACAATATAACTTTCCAAAATCAATAGAGGATGTACAAGTTATCATACCTGCAAAATTCATAGTTCTTGCAGCAAGGTTCACTGATCCAGCTCCATTGTTTGTATTCTGAGAACTTTCTCCTCCACTACTGGTATTGAAATGCTGAAGAATATTGATCAGTTGGTTATATTGTTCCTTGGACAGGTTCAAATTCTGATTCTCATCCTTGGGTCCAAACTCCTCAGTCTTAGCAAAAGTCTCATCAGATAAGTTGGAGCGTTCATTAGCTACGACCCTTTTGTTCTTGTTATACCTGGAGTTTTGGTTGTTTTTTGAAGTTTGGGGGTAACCATGAAGTTTGAAACACTTATCTTTGGTGTGTCCTAGACGTTTGCAGTAGTCACAAAAGGGCCTTAGCCTATTTGTATTTGGGAAACTGGAGTTCGAGTGTAGTTAGTTCTAAAATTGTTGTTCCTGAAACTGTTAGCATTACCAGAAGCATTAGCATGAAGGGAGATTGACTCTACAACCATATGATTTGAAGGTCGCATTTCACATTGTTTCTCATCTTGAATAAGCAAAGAAAAAGCTTGTGCCATCGAGGGAAGGGGGTTCATCATAAGGATACTACCCCTCACTACTGTGTACACTTCATTGAATCCCATGAGAAATTGAATTAGTCTCATATCCTGTTCAGCCTTGTGCATATCTTCCTTAGCACCACAAGTACACTGCAACTACATTGAGTTTTTGCACTTAAGGTACTCAACTCTTCCAAAGCTTCTTCAATTGAGTGTAGTAACCTGTAATGTCTAGAGCTCCCTGGGATAAGTCATTAATCTCCTTCTGGATTTGATACAATCTCGCACTTTTAGTTTGTTCATATCGATCTTCCAACTCTCCCCGCAACTTAACAACATTGTTCGCATACTCCACAATATATGATATCTCCTTTGAAAGTGAATTTAGAATCCACGAGGTCACCATATCATCACGTTCTTCCCATTGTCTAAACTTGGGAGATTGAGGATCTGGACGCCTACATTCTCCACTAATGAAGACAGTTTTATTCTTAACAGAAAGACCACGCAAAACTACACGCCTCCAAGATCTATATCCAATTCCATTGAAAGTTACACTAACTAACATAGCTCCAGGATTATCTGACGGGTGAAAATAGAAAGGATCACTAGGATCTAAAACGGTATTGACTGTGGCTTCAATATTCTCGACATTTGCAGCATTATCAGTCGCATCGGTTTGATCGACAATAATCAGTTTTTGAGAAATTAAAGGATTACAGCGTACAAAAATGAGAAGAGAATTAGGAAAAGTAGAATTAAAGATGAGGCGAAGCTCACACTGTGCAGAACGACTGAGAATTAGGGCAAATTGAAAAACATAGTTGTATGAGGACAAAATTAGGGATGACCGATTCTGAGGCTTCTACGGGATTTCGAGCGCGGTCATGATTGCATCGGAGCAGAATATTCTAAAGCAACCCTCGAGGTGCATTCCTCGAAGAGGTATATCGAGGTATCAATATACCTCGATACGGAATAAAGATCGAAGTCTGTCATGGAAAGGGGGGAAGCTTCCAAGAGCCCGTAGTTAAAGCTGACAACGCCTGCAACATAGTACGAGTCCGTACCGGACCATCATACAGTTGTATCAGCGGTATTTCTTTGTAATAATTATACATGTACCATGTTGGGATTCCCCCTCCTATATAAAGGGGCCCTTGTCATTTTTTGGGGGGGGATTATTGAATACAACAAGAACATTCTCTGGCTTCTTAACATACTCAACATTTGTTCTATGGATTTATTGCCCTTCATTTATTGTGTTCATTAATTGCTCTTCATTTATTGTTCATTATTGATCATAAAAGGTTATCCTCGAGGCCCTCAGTAACGTTAATCCACCATCAATCGTCCTCAGTTAGGCTTCATAGCTCGACATCAAGGCCCTGCTTCGGCCAGCTCGAGACCCCGTTTAGTAACAGCTTGGTTTGCATATCACTACTCTCCTCTATTCTTATCTTACTTTCTTAGCTCACACTCAGCATCTATTGCCTAACAACTAGTGTTATAATAAATCACATATTTTTAGAACCACAAAGTCAAATATAATTGTCATTACCATTTTCAAGGTAAACAGTTTGGTGCCCACCGTGGGGCTAAAAATAATAGTGATTTTTTTAGCACTGGTTTTCCAAAAACACAAGTTATTCTTCACACTTTTTCTTGTCCAAGAATCTTTGATTTCAGGCCAAAAAATGTCTAGCTCAGTAAATGCACACGAAAAAACCGGTCCTGAGGATCATGAAGAGAATGGTGTAGTTGTTTCAGGCGCCGGTGTACCACTGCAAAACTCTAGGGTGGCACCAGCACCAATCCCCGTGGATGTGGGTTCACGTAACGCCCAACATGTTGATATAAGTTCTCATACCGATGAAAGTGCACATCGGGAAAATCAACATGAAGCGCAGAAAACTCCAGCTCGGGAGGAAAGAGAAGTTAGCCTTCATGTCATTGTTGAAATGTTGCAGGTGCAACAAGTGGTTATTGCTCAGCTACAGAGCCATCAAAAAACCCCAAGCACAGCATTTCCGGAAACGGATCTTCGAGTCGAGCAGGCACCGGAAAGGTCGAGCAACGACGGATCAGCAGCCGACCCCACTATTTTGAAGATGCTCGAATATCTCACAAAGAGAATTGAATCGGGCGAAAAGAAGATAGAAGCTAACGACAAAAAGGTGGAGACCTATAACTCAAGGGTCGATCAGATCCCGCCACGCGCCCCCAAATTCTGAAGGGTGTAGACGCAAAGAAGTTCGCGCAAAAGCCATTCCCGTCAAATGCGGCTTCGAAAACCATCCCGAAGAAGTTCAGAATGCCCGATCTCTCGAAGTACAACGGGACCTCAGATCCCAATGAGCATATTAATGCCTATACTTGTGTTGTGAAAGGAAACGACTTAAAAGATGACGACATTGAGATCGTCCTGTTAAAAAAATTGGGAAAACGCTTTCAAAAGGGGCCATGATGTGGTGTCATAACCTACTCCCAAATTCAATAGATTTGTTTGCCATGTTGGCAGATTCTTTTATAAAGGTGCATGCCAGTGCCATCAAAGTCACTACAAGGAAGTCCGACGTCTTCAAAATCAAACAGAGAGAAAACGAGATGCTAAGAGAATTTGTATCTCGCTTTCAAATGGAGCGAATGGAATTACCACCAGTCTCCGATGATTGGGCAGTGCAGGACTTAACTCAGGGTTTAAACGAACGGAGCTCGATAGCTTCGAAGCAGCTAAAGAAGAACTTGGTTGAATACCCCGTCGTAACTTGGTCGGATGTGGACAACATGTATCAGTCAAAGATAAGGGTCGAGGACGGACCCCCTCGGGCTCAGTATACCCTAGCAGGCTCTTAGTGAAGGAATCAAGATTTCCATAAAGAGAACCGAGGCCAAGCAAAGAAAGGTACCAACCGTACATCCAAGATCGAAGAAATGCCCCAAGGCGCAATATACCTCGTAATGATAGAAAGATGGATCGAGGTCAGAGTTCCTGGGGACTCATGAACAAAGTCGGGTTCGACAGACAAACAGGGCCGGTGGAGGCACCTCGATTATTAGAACACAACTTCAATGTCGATATCTCGAACATCGTTTCAACCATGGGCGAGATCATAGATACAAGGTGGCCGAAACCCGCACTGTCAGATCCTTCCCGAAGAGACCCCAGCTTAATGTGCGGATATCACGGAATCCACGATCACAGAATCGAGGATTGAATGCAGCTCTGAGAGGAGGTAACTCGGTTGATCGGCGAAGGACATCGTCAAGAATTCCTCAACAATCGAGCCAAGAGCCACTTTCGAGAAAGAAAGGCAAACAAGTGGAACGAACCAAAAGAACCTCAGCACATCATTCACATGATCATCGGAGGAACCGACGTCCCTCAATGGTCCGTGATCAAACGGATAAAAGTATCTACCGCAACAGAAAAGTAAACTCGGAACCATATGCCCGAGGAAATTCTTGCATTCAGTAAAAAAGACTTCGAGACCTTGTCTAAACTGCATAATAATGCATTGGTAATTTCCTTTCTCTTGAATAACATTCAAATTAAACGTGTGCTCGTGGATCCAGGTAGCTCGGCCAACATAATTAGGTCGAAGGTGGTGGAGCAGCTCGAACTGCTCGATCAAATTGTACCCGTCCCTCGAATCCTCAATGGATTCAACATGGCGAGCGAGACAACAAAGGGGGAAATCATCCTCCCGGTCAACGTGTTCGGTACAGTTCAAAACACTAAGTTTGTCATCAGAGGTGACATAAGATACAATGCCTTGCTTGGAAAGCCGTGGATACATAACATGAGGGCAGTACTATCAACTCTTCATCAGATGATGAAGTTCCCAACAAAAGACGGTGTAAAAATAGTATATGGGGAGAAACATTCGGCAAGAGAGATGTTCGCGGTGCACGACACAGCACCAGCATCCATACCAGAGGAGACAGAGGACAAATAGGCCCCCTGGGATGATGAAGAAGGCTTCCTCGCTCCTCGAACCTTCGTTGCCCCCGAAGAATCGGATGAAACAAAATCAATGATTGAAGAGCTGGAACAGGCTATTTTGATCGAGCAACTCCCAGACCGAAAGGTATACCTAGGTACGGGGTTAACTCCCAAACTTAGGAAAAAACTCATTCAATTCCTTGTTAACAATACGAATGCTTTGCTTGGCCCTATTTAGACATTACAGAGATCCAGCCGGAAATAACTACCCATCGACTGAACGTCGACCCCAGGTTCAAGCCGGTAAAGCAAAAAAGAAGACCTCAGTCCGAGGTAAAACATGCATTCATCAAGGATGAGGTAACAAACCTCCTCAGGATAGGGTCCATTAGGGAAGTAAAATATCCTGAATGATTGGCCAATGTAGTCTTGGTTCCCAAAAAGGGGAATAAATTAAGAATGTGCGTAGATTATAAAGACTTGAATAAAGTATGCCCTAAGGATTCATTCCCGTTGCCCAACATCGATCGCTTGATTGATGCCACGGCTGGCCATGAAATCCTCACTTTTCTCGACGCCTACTCCGGGTACAATCAATTTCAAATGAATCCCGAGGATAGGGAAAACAATTCGTTCATCACAAAGTATGGCACATACTGCTATAGTGTGATGCTTTTCGGGCTAAAAAACGCAGGAGCCATGTACCAACGCCTAGTTAATAAGATGTTCGAACATGAAATAGGAAAATCCATGGAAGTTTACATTGAAGATATGCTAGTTAAGTCCCTGTGTGAAGAGGACCATTTGATTCATTTGTAGGAAACATTCGACATCCTCAGAAGCTACAACATGAAGCTCAATCCCGAGAAATGTGCCCCGGAGTAGGCTCGGGAAAATTCTTAGGCTTCATGTATCAAACAGGGGGGCCGAGATCAACCTCGAAAAAATCAAGGCCATCGAAGAAATTACGGTGGTAAATAATGTGAAGGTCGTACGGCAGCTGATCGGACGGATAGCGGCCTTAGGCCGGTTCATCTCGAGGTCATCAGACATGAGTCATCATTTCTTCTCTTTGCTCAAAAAGAAAAATAGCTTCGAGTGGACTTCGAAATGCCAACATGCCTTAGAGGAATTGAAGCGATATCTATCAAGCCCACCTTTACTCCACAACCCGAAGGAGGATGAAACGTTGTACTTATATCTGGTTGTATCCGAGGACGCGGTAAGTGGTGTGCTGGTTCAGGAAGAACAAGGTACGCAATTCCCGGTCTACTAAGTAAGTGGGATCTTGGGAGATGCCGAAACCAGGTATCCGCACTTAGAAAAATTAGCTCTTGCCTTAATAAGTGCATCTCGAAAATTAAAGCCTTATTTTCAATATCATCACATTTGTGTTTTAACAACATACCCTCTTTGAAGAATATTTCATAAACCCGAATTATCGGGCCGATTGGAAAAATAGGCCATTGAACTCGGGGGATATGACATCGAATATCAACCTCGAACAACTATCAAGTCCCAAATTTTGGCGGACTTCGTGGACGACTTTATGCCCACCCTTGTGCCCGAGGTAGATAAAGAACTCTTACTAAAAATGGGCACATCGTCAGGGGTATGGACCCTATTCACCGACGGTGCCTCGAACGTGAAAGGGTCCGGGCTCAGCATAGTTCTAAAACAACCTATGGGAGGTATGATTAGACAATCTATAAAAACTGTAAAGTTGACTAACAACGAAGCCGAGTACGAGGCTATGATTGCAGGTTTCGAGTTGGCCAAGGGCTTGGGAGCACAAGTCATCAAAGCAAAATGTGATTCCCTGCTGGTAGTAAACCAAGCTAATGGGAGCTTCGAGGTTCGAGAAGACAGGATGTAAAGATACTTAGATAAGCTTCAGATCACATTGCATCGCTTCAAAGAATGGACTCTGGTCCACATACATCGAGAGCAAAACGGCGAGGCTGACGCACTCACAAACCTTGGATCATCGGTCGAAGAAAATGACATGCTCCCTGATCACGCTCAACTATGTCTTATAAAAGACTAAGAGGGCGTTGCAAATATAATCCGGGGTATTACGCCCAGAGTCGATCCCACAGGAAATTTACGGATCAATCAAGCCGTCAGAATATAAAACTTTTACTTAATCAGCTTTCTCTAGACTTTTGAATATCAATTGATGATGTACTATTATATCTACTGGCAATAATGATAAACTAACAATGACTAACAATATGATTTAAACAATTATAATAAAGGTCTAACGTTATGGTATCCCCCGTTGGTGAACTTACTTCTCAGATATTTCCTATAACTTGACTAACTCTTTATATCAATCATGAACATTCTATCTACCATAAATCTCTCTCAAGTTACGCTAGCCAAAGTGCATTACAGTTCACTTTAGATTGCACCCGAAGTATCGTTATTTCTAATCCAACTTCTAAACCCTCGGTTATGACTTTCGTCTATACTCTAGGAGTGGTGTTGTTCAAAAAATTGCCTAAATATGCACTCTCTCTCAAGTAGATGCATACTAAATAGGCACAGCTAATTGATGGTCATTCAATTAACTACAACAAGAACGGAGTTGAACAAATATAGATTAAACAACCAATCAAAACTATATTAGTACCACCATAAGTTTGTCCCCCAACGGGTTTCACCAAAACCCTAGATTATGAAAATTAGCTACTCATATTCATAAATATCAAATCTAAAATAACTTGCATAATTGAACTACAGAGTAATGAACTAAGAAGATAAAAATCAATGTTTTTGCTTTGCTGATTAGTAATCCACAGGTTATCCTTTACTTTGATGATTTCCTCTCTTCGAATCCTTCGTATGTCTTTCGATCCTCGTTAAGTTGTGTTTTAGGGGTCTATTTATATATTTAGGACAAACCCTAAATGTGTAGGAGACT
>ML347232.1:0-64875 GCA_005239505.1 Nicotiana paniculata | reverse complement strand
CAAATACATCAAAAATACGCTTAAGAGTCGAAAAGGAAACACCCGGGCGTTAGCCGGGCGTTTGGCCCCTAAAGCCAGGCTGTCCCTGGCGTTAGTGGGGCGTTTGGCCCCTAAAGCCAGGCTGACCCTGGCGTTAGCGGGGCGTTTGGGCCCTAACGCCAGGCCTTCCCTGGATTTAAGGGGGCGTTTGAGCCCAAACGCCTAGGTCCCGATATCCATTCAATTCTGAGTTTTGAAGAGTTTAAGTGTTTCCCGGTTGGAATAGAAGTCTCCTACATGTTTAGGGTTTGTCCTAAACATATAAATAGACACCAAAACACAACTTGAAGGGGGATTCGAAAGGGAGGAAGCCATTGAAGAGAAGTCAAACATCGATTTCTACAACTTTTATTAATTACTTTGTAGTTTAATTATGCAAGTTATTTTGGATTTGATTATTATGAACATGTTTAGATAATTTATTTAATCTAGGATTTTGGTGGAACCCGTTGGGGGAATGAACTTATTGTGTTATTAATATAGTTCTGATTGGTTGATTAATCTCTATTTTTTCAACTACGTTCTTGTTGTAGTTAATTGAATGACCATCAATTAGCTGTTCCTATTTATTATGTATCTACTTGAGAGAGAGTGCATATTTAGGTATTTGTTTGAACAACACCACTCCCAGAGTATAGACGAAAGTCATAACCGAGGGTTTAGAGGTTGGATTAGAGATAACGATAGATCGGGTGCAATCTAAAGTGAACTGTAACGCAATCTAGCTAGCGTAACTTGAGAGAGTGCGTCTAGTAAATTATCATAATTAGTTAAGAGAGATTTATGGTAGATAGAGTGTTCATGATTGATAGAGACAACTAATCAAACTATAAGAAGTATCCGAGAAGGAAGTTCACCGACGGGGAAACCATAACTTTAGACCCTTATTACAATTCTTTACACCTTATTGTAGTTAATCTTTAGTTTTAATATTTTCATTCAGTTGTAGTAGTTTAAACAACACCAAGTGACAGTTTAGTATTCTGACAGCTTGCTTGATACGTTAACTCCCTGTGGGATCGACTCTGGGCTTAATACCCCAGATTATATTTGCAACGCCTGTTTAGTCTTTTATTAGACATAGTTGAGTGTGATAACACACCCCTGTGCCTAAACTGTTTTAAAAATTCTTGGTATAACGCGTTAATAGATTTGCTTAATAAGTTGTGTTCATGAGTGTAATTTGATTGCTCGAGGATGAGCAAATGTTTAAGTGTGGGGTATTGATGTGTGGCTAGAATTCATGGTTTAAAACGTTATATGTCTTACATTTTACGTGCGTTAATGGTAAAAATACACTTTGCATGTGCATAATGGAGTCTATTTCATGTGTAGGTGAATTGGAGATGGAAGCCGAGCTAAATGGATGCAAAAACGTCGAAAATACGCTCAAGAGGCGAAGAGGAGTGCACCGGGCTATAGCCGGGCGTTTGAGCCTTAAGGCCAGGCCTGGCCTGGCTTTATCCAGGAGTTAGAGCCATAACGCCAGGCCTGGCCAGATGTTATCCAGGCGCCAGAGCCCAAACGCCAGGCCTGGCCAGGCGTTATCCAGGCGTTTGGCCTGTAACGCCTGGCCCCTGATCCGATCAAATCCGAGTTTTGAAGAGTCTTAAGTGTTTTCCGGTTGGAATAGAAGTCTCCTACACGTTTAGGGTGTATCCCAAACATATAACTAGACCCAAAAACACAACTTGGAAGGGGGGAATCCATTAAAGTGAAGAAAAGCCTGTGAATTACTACTCAGAAAAGCAGAAACACTGATTTTTATCTCCTTATTTCATTACTCTGTAATTCAATTATGCAAGTTATTTTAGAATTGATTCTTATGAATATGAGTAGCTAATTTTCTTAATCTAGGGTTTTGGTGGAATCCGTTGGGGGATAAGTNACAGGGGAAACCATAGCCTTAGACCTTTATCATAATTGTTTACAACACATTGTTAGTAATTGTTAGTTATTATTATTGTCAGTAGAACTAGTAAAACATCACCAATTTATATACAAAAAGTCTTGAGAGAATTGATTGAGTAACAGTTGTGTATTCTAAAGACTTGATTGATACGTTAATTCCCTGTGGGGATCGACTCTGGGCATAATACCCCGAATTATATTTGCAACGCCCTCTTAGTATTTTATTAGACATAGTTCAGAGTGATCAACCACCTTTGGCTAGAAAATCCCCACAGACGACGCCAAATTGTTCGACCAAAAAGTGTGAGAGCTTTTGTTAAAACGAATTAATGAGAAGACAGAGGATAAATCCTACCCAAAGATAATTAACTCTAGATCAATGAATATTAAGTAAGAAAAGTTGGGTAACGTTAAGCTCATGAACTCATTAGGACTATAAAAGAGATCGAATGTACATGATGAGCTTACATTTTTGACATCATTACTCCATAATTCCCNCCCCCCCCCCCCATTCTCTGACCTAGTATATATACTAGGTATTCCCGTTTACCCAATAGTCCTTAGCTAGGATACCCTAATCTACCAATTGTACTTTAGATCGACCTCCTTAAGTGCCATGGTGTGTACTTCGCCGTACAGACTTTCTGAGGGTCCGACCTTGGCCGTGGCCGAGGTGCTCGTCGTTATGGTGCCTTATGGATACAACCACGGCTTAACTGATCCCTCGCCATTCATTTTTGTGTCGATTCTCGTGTGGTCAGATTTTGACCCATACAGAGACCAGTAGTGATCGAGATCAAACGAGATAGATATCGAGCAAGACCGAAGATAGCATAATAACATAAAGGCGAGATATCCGTGACTAGTCAAGTATCATGGCAGAAATCTCGGAACGGATCAAATCAAGAACGATTATTTAGATAATCATGGGATTTCCTTCTGTAATTAAAATTGTACCATAAGTAGAATTCCTCTACCATATAAGGGGGTTGGGGTCGGGGGAGGTTTCTAATCATTTGTAATCCATCTAACTTTTGCATAATCAGACAATCCAATACTCTTTTCTCTTGTTCATCAGTTTACTTCATACTCTTAAATTTTCTATCGGTCAGTTTGAGGGCGTTCGAGCTCGTGGGTTGCTTTGAATTTCGTTACTGATTTGCTTTATTTTACAGTCAATTTCCATTATTAATCATCATATTTATTAATTGGTATTAGGTGAAATCATGTGTCCTTAAAACTACCTATAAGTTTAATTGTTATCTGATTTTAAGGGTAAATAGTTTGGCGCCCATCGTGGGGCTAAGGATAATAGTGATTGCTTAATACTAATTCTGATAACACACACTGCTTTACGCTTGTTCTCTTAAGTGTTTTTGATTTCAGGATCAACATGTCGAACTCACAAGCAGTACCCACACACGCTGACAACAGCCTCAGTTTCCATCAGGAAAACGACAATGTAGTCGCCCCAGGGATCAAGGTATCTCAGGTTGGCGTCGAGGGAGTATCAGCCGCAGACCCTGTCGACTTCAGCTCCCATGTCGCTCTAAATGCCAATTTGGGCGTCAACCCCGAAAACAGCATTCGCAGAGAAGCTCGACCAACCGGTCAAGGTGCACAGGGCGGCACAGACGGAGGAGTTAGCCTTCCACTGATATTTGAAATGTTACAGGCTCAACAAACTTCTATAGTGCAACTATAAAATCAGAACCGTGCACCGAGTGGGGTCGAACTCGAGCCCTCACAAGAAGTTGTTCTTAAGGACGAACCTGAACCAGAAAGGTAGAACGCCAACGAATCAGGAACTGACTCCACCATTATGAAAATGCTAGAGGAGCTCACAAAGAGAATCGAATCAGGGGAAAAGAAGATTGAGGTAAATGACAAAAAGGTAGAAACATACAATTTTCGAGTTGACCAAATACCGAGGGCACCACCGATTCTGAAGGGTTTGGACTCAAAGAAGTTCGTGCAGAAGCCTTTCCCCCAAGTGCGGCTCCTAAGATCATCCCGAAGAAATTTTGCATTCTAGAAATTCCCAAGTATAATGGGATCACCTACGCTAATGAGCATGTCACTTCTTATACATGCGCAATAAAGGGGAATGGCTTAGAGGATGAAGAGACTGAGTCCGTTCTGCTGAAGAAGTTTGGAGAAAATTTATCGAAGGGTGCGATGATATGGTACCACAATTTACCACCCAATTTCATTGATTCCATCGCCATGCTTGCAGATTCCTTCATCAAAGCACACGCCGGAGCAATAAAGGTCGCGACTAGGAAGTAGGACCTCTTCAAAGTGAAATAGAAGGACAACTAAATGTTAAGGGAATTTGTATCTTGGTTCTAGATGGAATGCATGGACCTACCCCCGATCATAGATGATTGGGCTGTCCAAGCCTTTACTCAAGGTTTGAACGTACGGAGTTCGGTAGCATCACGGAAGCTAAAGCAGAATTTAACTGAGTATCCAGCCGTGACCTGGGCCGATGTGCATAATCGGTACCAGTCAAAAATCAAGGTCCATGATGATCAGTTGGGGACCCCTTCCAGTTCCGTTTATCCAAACACATCCGTCGGCAGAATGCAAAGGGACATCAATACAGAACCCCGATCGAACAAAGATCGATATCAACCATACGACACAGATCATAGAAACAACGGTCCAGGACATAACCCCGTTCGAAGTGATCGAAGGAATGATCAAGGACAGAGTTCCCGAGGGATCATAGTAAGAGTGGCTTCGATAAACATGTCAAGCCCAGAAACACCACGACTATCAGAATACAACTTCAGCATCGCTGTATGAGGAATTGTATCGGCCATTGGACGGATCAAGGATACTAGATGGCCTAGACCCCTACAGACCGATCTGACACAAAGGAACCCTAATCAAATATGCAAATACCATGGTACTCATGGTCATAGAATCGAGGACTGCAGACAGCTAAGGGATGAGGTAGCTTGTCTGTTCAACGAGGGCCACCTTTGAGAATTCTTGAGCGACGGAGCTAAAAAACACTTCAGAGACAGGGGCGCAAACATGAAAAACGAAAAGGAATAAACACAACACGTGATTCACGTGATAATTGGTGGGGGTCGATATTCTGTAGGGACCTGTGTTTAGGCGCACCAAAGTGTCGATCACCAGGGAAAAGCGAACTCGAGACTATGTACTAGAAGGAACCTTGTATTTCAATAACGAGGAAGCATAGGGGATCTCATAACCCTACAATGATGCACAGGTAATCTCTATTCTTATGAATAAAATTCAGGTTAAACGTGTTTTAATTGGTCTAGGAAGCCCGACCAATATTATTCAAGAGAAATTTTCACAAACCACTACTGTTTAGTGGTTATTAGCTAGTTGTAGCTACCATTTACTATATTACTTCCTATAGCTATGTTTTCAAAATTTTTAGAGTGTATTTGATGTATTTAAGCTACTGTATTCATGAATACAGTAGCATTTCTAGGCGTGAAATAAGGGATTCTGCTAGACAGATTTTTGTATTCGAGTGTATTCGACTGTATTCATGGCGTGAAATATGGGATTACAGCTGGACAAATTATTGTATTCGACTGTATTCATGGTGTGAAATAGGGGATTATACTGTTTTTAAACGGAAAGTGAATCAATTAACATAATAGACTTCTAATATAACTCAACAAACTCAATTATAACACACAAATTTTGTATTTCCAGTTATAAAAAAGATACTCAACCGAAAAACAACCCAAAAACATAGCAATCTTCAGAGAAATTATATAATACATTAAATTAAAAAAAACATATGAATACATTCATGAAATATAGCGAGACAGTGAATACAATGAAATACATAGAATACAACGGGTTACATTGAAATACAATGAAAAAAAAGATAATTAATACAATGACATACATAGAATACAGCGAGATACATTGAAATACAATGAAAAAAAAGATAATGAATACAATGAAATACATGAAAATACAATGAGATACATTGAAATATATTAACAGAAAATTCAAGTTGCTCAACCCCCAACTCCGTCGTCTTTGTTCAAGAACAACCCTAATGTCGTCTCATTGAAGCAGCATCAGTATCCAGTCCTCGCTCGCTGTCACTGTTGCTGACGATTAGCACGTAATTATCGGCGAAATAACGAAGGTTTTTGTTGATTCGATATGTTGCGTCAGAGAATGAGATTGGGAGGCTGATGGCGGCGGTATCCTAACTAAGCAGCCACCACTAAAATCACCATATGGATGGCCGCCGAAGATAAAATCAATACCAATCAAATCTCAAAAATCCACCTGCCATCTCCACTATTACACTAAAATTTCTCAAACGGTGATGGTGGCAATTGCTCCAGCGTCCGATGGAGGAGAAGACATCGAGAAGTAGAGAGAGAGAGAAAGAGAGGGAGAATATATATGGGGTAGGGGATAGGAGAAACTTTAGGGGAGAGAGAAAAATAATACAAAGCTTATTTTATGGCTTAAGGGTAGGAGGTGACCATAAATAGATATTTGGCTATAAAAAATGAAAAGGTAGCTATGGAATATAATTTTTTAAAAGGGTATTTATTTAAAATAAATAAGGTATCAACCTTTGCTATAGGAGGTAACTAATCCATTATTCAATGGAGCAACTCGACTTGCAGGATCAGATTGTGTCCGCAACTCAAGTTCTTAATGGTTTCAACATAGCGAGTGAAACCACTAAGGGTGAAATCATCTTGCCAGTAAACGTAGCCGGCACCGTTCAAGAAACAAAGTTTCATGTGGTCAAGGGCGATATGAGGTACAACGCCCTGCTCGAAAAACCCTGGATTCATAACATGAGGGCGGTCCCTTCTACCCTTCACCAAGTTCTGAAATTCCCAACACCAGATGAGGTAAAAACGGTGTATGAGGAACAACATGCTGCCAAAGAGATGTTCGCGGTCGATGAAGTAACACCGGTATCGACACTTTCATCAACAAAGGAATCAGAGTCAAAAGGAAAGCAGGAGGCCAAATAGCAACCACAAGTACCAGCCTCGAGCCAATCAGAGGAGAAGGGGGCGGACGAGGATGACGAACATTGGATCCTCCAATCTTTCATAATTCCCGATGACTCAGACGCCACAAAATCAATGGTCGAAGAGCTGGAGCAAGTCATACCGATCGAGTACCTTCCCGAACGAAAGGTATACCTGGGCACGGGGTTAACCCCCGAGCTCAGGGAAAAAAATCGTTAAATTCCTTATAGATAATATGGATTGCTTTGCTTGGTCCCACCTTGATATGACAGGGATCCCACCGGGCATCACTACCCATTGATTGAGCTTGGACCCGAATTTCTGTCTAGTAAAGCAAAAGAGAAGGCCCTAATCCGAGGTTAAGCACACATTCGTCATGGACGAGGTAACCAAACTCCTCAAAATGGGGTCCATTCGGGAAGTAAAATATCCCGAGTGGTTAGCAATATAGTTGTAGTCCCTAAGAATTGAAATAAACTCAGAATGTGCGTAGATTATAAGGACTTAAACAAAAACATTTCCTAAGGATCCTTTTCCTTTGCCGAATATCGATCGAATGATCGATGCCATGGACGGCAACGAGATTCTCAGTTTTCTCGATGCCTACTCCGGGTAAAATCAAATACAAATGAACCTGAAAGATTAGGAAAAGACTTTGTTTATCACTAAGTACAGCACCTATTGTTATAACGTAATTCCGTTCGGACTAAAAAATGCTGGTGCAACTTACCAACGCCTAGTAAATCGAATGTTCGAAGAACAAATAGGAAAATCAATGGAAGTTTATATTGATGACATGCTAGTTAAGTCCCTGCAAGCAGAGGACCATTTGAAACATTTGCAGGAGACCTTCGACATTCTGAGAAAGTACAACATGAAGCTCGATCCGGAGAAGTGCACATTCGGGGTCGGCTCGAGGAAGTTCCTCGGCTTCATGGTATCAAATCGGGGGATCGAGATCAACCCTGATAAAATTAAGGTCGTACAAAGTTTAACAGGGCGCATAGCCGCCATAGGCCGATTCATTTCGAGGTGCTGAGATAGAAGTCACCGGTTCTTATCACTTCTTATGAAAAAGAGAAATTTTGCATGGACCTCGAAATGCCGAACTAAAACGGTACCTATCGAGCCCGCCACTGCTTCACACTCCAAAAGCGGACGAGCAAATCTACTTATACTTAGCAGTCTCAGAAATCACGGTAAGTGGGGTCCTAGTTCGAGAAGAGCAAGGTATGCAATTTCCTATTTACTATGTTAGTCAGACCTTAGGTGAGGCCGAGACCCGATACCCACACTTAGAAAAACTAGCTCTTGCTTTAATAAGCGCCTCTAGGAAATTAAAACCATATTCTTAGTGTCACCCAATTTGCGTTGTGACTACCTATCCCCTTCACAATATTTTTCACAAACCCGAACTCTTGGGTTGATTGGCCAAATGGGCCGTTGAGATCAGTGGGTATGATATAGAGTATCAACCCCGAACGACCATTAAGTCTCAAATTTTAGCAGACTTTGTGGCCGAATTCACGCCCGCCCTCGTACCCGAGGTAGAAAATGAACTATTATTAAAATATAGTACATCATCGGGGGTATGGACCCTCTTCATAGACGACGCTTAGAACGTGAAGGGGTCCGGGCTGGGAATCGTTTTGAAGCCACCCACGGGTAATAAATTAAACAATCTATCAGAACTTCGAAATTAACTAACAATGAGGCCGAGTATGAGGATATAATTGTAGGTGTCGAGCTGGCTAAAAGTTTGGGAGCAGAGGTTATCGAGGCCAAATGTGATTCCCTACTTATGGTTAACCAAGTCAACAAGACTTTCAAAGTTTGAGAGGATCAGATGCAGAGGTACTTGGACAAGTTACAGGTGACTCTACATCGATTTAAGGAATAGACCTTGCAACATGTACCTCGGGAACAGAATAACGAGGCCGATGCCCTTGCAAACCTGGGGTCATCGGTCAAAGATGATGAACTCAGCTCGGGGACTACCGTACAGCTCTCGAGATCAGTAATCGAGGAGGGCCATGTCAAAATAAATTCTACAAGTCTGACCCGGGATTGGAGAAATAAGTACATAGAATACTTAAAGAATGGGAAACTCCCATGAGACCCGAAAGAGTCGAGGACTCTACGCACAAAGTCAACACGATTCACCTTTGCCAAGGATGGAACACTGTTCAGGAGAATGTTCAACGGACCATTGGCGATATGTTTGGGACAAGGAGACATCGATTACGTCCTACAAGAGATTCACGAAGGCACTTGTGGAAATTACTCAGGTGCCGAGTCATTGGTTCACAAGGTTATCAGAGCAGGATACTATTGGGCCGATATGGAAAATGGTACAAAAGATTTCATTCGAAAGTGCGACAAATGTCAAAGGTATGCGCCGATGATTCATCAGCTCGGAGAGCAACTTCACTCGGTGTTATACCTATGGCCATTCATGAAATGGGGGATGGACATCATCAGCCCTCTCCCATCGGCCCTAGGTAAAGCTTAATTTATTTTGTTTATGACTGATTATTTTTCTAAGTGGGTTGAAGAACATGCTTTTGAGAAAGTCAGAGAAAAAGAAGTCATAGACTTCATTTGGGACCACATTATATGTCATTTTCGGATGCTTGCCGGGATTGTGTGCGATAATAGAAAGCAGTTCATCGGCAGTAAAGTGACAAAATTTCCCGAGGATCATAAGATTAAAGGATTCTACCGGCACCATATCATCCTAGTGGGAACGGAAAAGCCGAATCAACAAACAAGACCATCATTAAAAATCTAAAGAAAAGATTGACCGACGTTAAGGATAAATGAAGAGAGATCCTTCCCGAGGTCCTTTGGGCGTACCGCACGACATCAAAATCAGTACAGGGGCAACACCGTTCTCCTTAATCTATGGTGTTGAAGCTCTTATTCTGGTCAAAGTCGGGGAACCTAGCCTCGGGTTTCGATATGTGATCACGCCTCACCCACACTACTATATAATTATGAAGGCAAGGATTGTGTAACTTTTACCCGAATGGTCGGGATTGAATCCACAGGGAGTCTATAATGGGAGTGAGTGTATAAGTGATCTAAAAGGGTCGAGTGTTTCTAATTTCACTTCTAATCATTTGTTGGTTTGAACTATGCTAAGTGTATTCTATTGTTTGTAAGCTAATTAATGACTAGCTTTGTTTTTGTTGTTGTTTTCTGATATTAATAAAGGCACTAGGGTCGTGACCGTTGCCTAGGTGGATACACAACGGGGTTCAATTCTAAGGTCGGGGAATTGGTTAGGGATACATCTATAACCAATGCACGAAGGTGCTCACTCTATACCTCTCGGTAGTTTGAGTGATTTTACCCTAATTACCGCTCTCGAGGTCAATTGGGTGCCAATTAATCAAGTAATTCAGGATTAGGTAGGGTGTTACTCTCTCGAGGTTTAACCCGTTAATTAGGGCTCAAGTAGGGTTTGAGCATTTCTGGGTTCAACCCAATTGACTGGGACTACCAATCTCTTGATAATTCCCTAATTTCCTATTAGGCTAATTTCTAGACTCAAGTATTCTTTCTCAAGAAAGACCCAAGTAATGAAAAGGTTTATTAGTGTTTGCAACCACTAATTATAGAAATATAAACTTGAACTAGCCTAAATAGCCAACACCCATTAATTTCCCAACCTTAATTTCAAAAACCCATTACATACCCACACTAGGGTTGAGCCACAACCCTAGCTCATGGGTCTAGATACTCAAGATGAAAACAATGATAGAGAACAAGAGTAACCCATTTAATTGATTCCTAACCATGAAATTGAAGTTTTCAATGTTAAAAATGCAAGAACAAAGCTAGAAAGATAAAAATCCTAAAATATCCACGTGCTCTCTACTTCAGAAATTACAAGATGTGTAAAGAAATTATAAAATAGTCTATTTATAGTCTCCCAAATTTTCAGACAAAAATGCCCCTGCGGACCACCGTGGATTGCGTAAACACGACCGCGGTCGCGAAAATAGTGAGGCTGTTGAGCTGCTGGTATTCTGGTAAGGTTCGATCACGGACCGCGGTGAAAACTTGCATTGTATTCAATCCCCACTGGAATGCCACCACGGACCGCAAAATGAGGACTGCGGCCGCGGTGGAAATTTGCCTTGTGTTCAACCTCACTGGAATGCCACCGCAGTCCGCGAAACGAGGACCACGGCCGTGGTGGATGCTTGCCTTACTTTCGACCTCACTGGAATGCCACCGCGGTCCGCAAAATGAATACCGCGGCCACGGTAGGTGCTTGCCTTACTTTCGACCTCACTCGAATTCCACCGCGGACCACGAAATGAGGACCGACGCCGCGGTGGCCTTTTTTCTTGATCATCTTTGTTGTGTTTGATCCTTATGCCGGATTCACTCCTGTTTTGAGCATATTTTAGACTGAGTGTCTTTATTTCTGGTTCAATCCTACAACAAGCACAACGTATAAGCTTTCAGGGCCACTTTGTGTACCGTTATATCCAAAATTCATGTATAAGGGAACGAAAAATGAGGCAAAAATCCAATTTATCTACTCCTCCAAACTTAACCTCTTGCTCCTCAAGAAAACAAAATAAGCCCCACCCCTATGATAGATTTCACGAAAATTCGGTTGTACTAATGGTGACCTCAACTAGCATCAATTGGAACTAACCATAGCCCCTAATGCGAATGAATCATTGACAATGATTGAACTTTTCAAAACCATAGTTTCAAGTGTGATACAAGAGCTTCAAGGGTTGTTCCAACTCATCAGTGAACTTCTAACTACTACCTCGGTCAGTGTGGATCCCAGACTCTTATTCCGTGACTTTCCCTAAGCATCTCACCTTTAGAATAATGACACTCAGAACGAGAAATATGGGGAATCGCTCATCTCTCATCAGGGAAAAAGTCTCAAGTTCGGCTCAAAGTACCATAGGCTTGCCCTTTGTGTAAATCACCACTAATGCAGGTTTCACTCGACATGAGATCATATAGGGCTTTTGTGGAATCATGATGAAGTCTTTTGGTTAAGGGCATGAAGTATTTGGTCAAAGTGAATCTTATATTTCCTTAAGCACTTCGTGTTTAACCGTTCTCATATTTTTTTCTTGACTCTTTGAGCCTTTTATCTTTTGTAGGGTTGGAGAGACATTTTCTCATCATTCCATCTTCTTCTTATGCTTTCCAAACTTTTGGCATCGCTTTTTCATCAATTCCCTGTATTTATTCTTTTTGTTCATTTTTTTCTTTTCATTATTTTTCATTGCCTTTTCTCTTTCTTTATTTTGTGCCTTGTTTTTCACTTCATCACATCTCTCGTATCTCCCCCAAACTTATGTTTTTTGCCTAGAGCCAAGGAAATATCGGGTGCCAAGAGAGGGTAAAAAAATGGTTGAAGGCTTGTACCTTGGTTTGAAAGAAAGGGTTTAAGGTTCAAACGGGTTGACTAGGGAATATGTATTTTGGAAGGTCATGGAAGTTTTCAATCCAAGGAAAGCCTATAGTCACTTCTCAAGTCAAATTACACCTAGACAACACTCAGGACAAGTTCTATACTAGTGGCACGGAACTTGGACTTGCAATTGCGAATTTATCACCACTCACAGCTAAAGGATTGATACAGAAATCGAGTCGAGGTCCCACAATGACCTTAGTCGTGTTTTGAGTAACAAAAAAATGGTCCCGAAGAACCACCCAATGATTATCGGCCAACACAAGAGTCTCAAGATCGTCACTATAACCATCCTAAAAACAACGGTTTGTCTTTGACCATGGGATCAAAGGCAACTGTGTTTGGCCCAAGTGAAGCTTTTATTGAGGCACCATTATTGAAAAACAAAACAACAAAAAAAGGAAAAACAAACTCAAACCCTTAAGAAGGTTGTCAAACCATCCATCCTTGGGAAGAGCCATCCGGTTCACACAAATTCCACCTTTGGAAAGAACCGTGGCGTTAAGAAAACCAAAGGCTTATTTCTCGTGCGAAAACCAAACAAAAAGCTATGAAAGAAAAATAAGAAGCTATAAAATAGAAAAGAAATGCGTAAAGTAAAGTAAAATGCGTGGGATAGAATGAATATGTACATTAAGGGAATTAGATTAATATACATAGAGGATGAATATTTACAATGGATAGTTAACTTATACATACCAAAATGGAAATAACATAAAGAAAAAGAAGAAAAATAGTGTCTGCATGATACAACCCAATGTAGCCAAAATCAAATGCCTATAGGGCCACTCCCCTAACTAAGAGATAACATTGTCCTCAATGCTATATAACAAAAATAGTGCACAAAATATGGGAGAGAGAGAGAGAGTAAAGAAAACTCCCTATTGGCCCTCGGCCTGCTGTGGTCCCTGGTGCTGTGTCTGTGAGGGGATAGGATCTGCCTGAGACTGGGACTGTGAAGGATCAGGATCTGCTACTGGCTGTGTCTGTGAAGGAGCTGGGTCTGCTACTGCCTGTGATGGAGCTCTGGTGGGCTGGGCCCCTGGCTCTGTGCATGAGTCTGCTATGTGGGAGGGTCTGCTAGTACAAGTCTGATGTCCTGAGCACGAGGCATAACCTTCATCTTCTTCAATGGCCTCACCGGATCCTCCTCCCGCACTGACCGAGGCTCTGGCTGCTGCTGTGGATGTGGCTCTGTAAGGTCTGCTAGTAGCATCTCCAATGGAATCTGATCACCCGTTAGCTTGTCGACCTCCTTTTTCAACTTAGCCACCTCCTCCTTTGACGCCCGAGTCTTCCTCAACTTCTTTATTTCTCTGACCAGCTTTGTCAATGCACTCTCATGTGCATCCACCGCGTCCAGGATTTTCTTCTGGTTTTCCAAAATTTCTTTCAGAGTGTCCTCAATGGATTGCAGGACCTGTGGTGGGGGAGGAGTAGCTGGGGCTGCCACAACTGTAGAAATTGCAGTCAACTTTGTTGTAGTTGACTGCATCCAATTGTTGAGTCTTCTCAGTGTTAGGTTCAGCCGGTGAGCAGTCATGGGATAGGCTCTGGTGGAGGTAATATCAGTGGTGGTGGAGGTAGACGGTCCTGGAACCTCCTCTGGAATGGCAGGCTGGGGAAGGGAAGGTTCTACCACCACCACTGGCTCTTCAGACTGGTTAGTGGAGGCAACAAACTTACCCTTTGACTTGTTTTTAGGGTTGTCCTCATCCTTCAAATCATACCAAGAAAAGGGCGCTTTGGGTTTGACTTTGTTGTCAAAGCGCTTCTTGGTGACCTCCTGGTCTTCACAGTACATAGTCAGATAATGAGGAAAATGATAAGAAGTATCACCTGTGCTGACAACCCAGTAATGACCTCATACATCACATTCCCCACATTGATGGGGTACCCAGCCATGATAGATGCCACAAGCACAGCCCGACTGAGCGGTAGGGTCTGTGTCATGATGGGTCGGGTCTAGCCTGCTGCATACAAAAGTTTCCCACCCTTTTGCTTCGAAGTTAAGGGTCTTCCCGGTGATAGTCTTCCCAGCAGTTAGCCACTCCGGAGTCTCCCCGGGCTTAGCCAAGTGTAAAGCCAACCAATTTCTAGCAGCATCCTTTTCTGCCAGTTTCTCCCGGTACAAGGAATCATCCACATCATCCATCTCCAAATAGTCATTGAGTGCAACTCCATCAAAAGGCACTGTGAGATTGCGAACTTGGGATGCCTTTGAGTCCTTTTCAAGAAATAGCAAATTTGTGTATAACTCCTTCACTATGTGCTCATTTGCATTCGGGAGATGCTCAGTGAAGTAAGACCACCCTTTTCTGTCTCGGAACTACTTCTCCACGTTGGGGTTGTAGGTAGACAAATCTTTATGTGAAAAGGTACGCTCCGGAATAAGTGACCGCACAGTCCACAATTCCCCGAATCTATGAAAGGTCTTCTCACTGACAAAATGATCTTTCCACGCATCCGGATTCCGAGTGCGCTCGACCCTTTCAACCACCTGTTCATCCCCCTTGCTATCACTTGAATTCTCCCCAGATAATGAAGCTGTAGGGGAAGTAGAATATGAGTGTGCGCTGGAGGCGGATTTAGCTGGGGAAGCTGCCTCTGCTGGGGCCGGGAGAGATGAGAGAGGGTCCATTAGAGATGACTGTGATGAGGCCTCCTCTGACGGAGCATACTCACTTCCCGATGGTGAAGGAGGGGATTCTGTAACCTGATTGGGCCGTCGGGATGACTGAGGAGGAATTGAAACTTTGGACGGTTGTCTTGGTTCCCCCGGGCCTGTCCCCGTTTGAGATTCTCCTCTACCAGTGTGTTTACGACCGCCTCCTTGAGATAGCACCATTGCCTGAAAAGTACACATAGGTGAACATGGTTAGTTTTCCGAGCATTGTTGTGCAGACACTTCAGTAACAATGAAGACTAAATGCACTATTTTTAGGCCACGCGGACTGCAAAAAGTCAATCGTGGATCGCGGTGGGGACCCTCTGATGAGCAAGACTCTCTGGACCTTCACATCGCGGGCCGCGAAAAACTGACCGCGGTCGCGAAGTAAGATCTAGTATAGTATCAATTCTGGAAGACAGGGACAGCGGTCCGCAAAAAATCGATTTGGGTTTTGCAAACAGAAGCACCGCGGTCCGCAAAAAAGGGACTGCGGACCGCAAAATGGGATTTTACCTAGGGTTTCTAGATTTTGCATTTTCTACGCTAAAGTGTTCATTTAGATGAGCCCTATACGAGTAATCAGTGTAATTGTATTCCAAGGGACTATCGTGAACCTATTTGGACTAACCCTAACATTTTACAAGCCTAAAAAGAGAACAATTATGAAAAAGAAGATGAAAATAAAGAAAATATAGGAAATTAAGAAGTTAATGAAGCACAAACACTTACTAGATGCTTGGATGATAGTTTGGATGAGAGCAATGAATTTCAGAGAATGCAGGAGTAAGACACAGTCGAAAGGAGCTTTGAATAGCTACAGTGCGTAAAATATGAACTAAAACCCTAGTGGCCTATTTATAGAGAAGAGCTGGGGACCGTCCCTCTTACCTACCGTGGACCGTCAAAAATCGACCGCGGTCCGTGGCCAGTCAGTTTTTTATAGCTCAGGAAAAAGCTCATTGCGGTCTGCGAAAAATCAACCGCGGTCGCGGTGCGTTAGGCTCAGAAAGGCATCCTTCAGTTAAATGGGCTTTGCGGATCGTGAAAATGCGACCACAAACGCGAAGCAGATTGCAGTGAACTACTATTGCAGCCTTTGGACTTCGTGGACCACAAAAAGGAGACCGCGGCCGCGAAGTTAATTCCAGTAAGGTTCTGTTTCTACACTTAGCCAAATTTCCTGTGTCAAAATCATCCTACACATCCAAAAACCAGTTAGTGTAACAGTGAAACCTATTCTACCAAGAAAAACAAAGAAACGAAAGTAAATACACATGGGTTGCCTCCCAAGAAGCGCCTGATTTAACATCGCGACACGACACCTGTTACCGGGATCATTTGAGATGAAGAAGTGCCACCACGTGGCTGTCATCGACTTTGCCAAGATAGTGCTTTACTCGGTGACCATTTACTCTGAATACTTCACCACTTTTGTTCTTAAGGTCAAGAGCCCTAAATGGAGTAACAAATACCACTTCAAAAGGCCCACTCCACTTTGACTTGAGTTTTCTGGGAAATAGACTCAACCGAGAATTGAACAATAAGACCAAATCACCAACCTTGAACTCTTTACCTCGAGCATATTTGTCATGTAGGTACTTCATTTTGTCCTTATACAAGGACGAAGTGGAGTACCCATGGAATCTAAACTCATCCAACTCATTCAATTGCTCCACCCGAAGATTTGCAGCTACATCCCATTCCAAGTTCAACTTTTTCAAGGCCCACATAGCCTTGTGCTCCAATTCCACCAGAAGGTGGCATGCTTTTCCAAATACCAAGCGATATGGGGACATCCCAATTGGTGTCTTGTCGGCGGTCCGGTAAGCCCAAAGGGCATCATCTAATTTCCTAGCCCAGTCGGTCATATTGGCATTGACCGTTTTGGATAATATGCTCTTTATCTCTCTCTTAGACACTTCAACTTGGCCACTAGCCTGAGGGTGGTACGGGGTAGTGACTTTATGATTGACCCCATAATTGGAAAGCAAGGAGTCGAAGGCTTTGTTGTAAAAATGTGACCCTCCCATCATTGATGATGGCTTGTGGAGTGCCAAACCTAGTAAAGATATTCTTCTTGAGAAAGGGTATCACACTCCGCGCTTCATTGTTTGGTAAGGCCATGGCCTCCACCCAATTTGACACATATTCAACCGCAACCAAGATGTACGTGTTCCCACATGAACTCACGAATGGCCCCATGAAGTCGATGCCCCAAACATCAAAGATATCTACCTCAAGAATCGAATTTAAAGGCATCTCATCCTTTTGGAAATTCCCCCGGCTCTTTGGCATTCATCACACCTCTTCAATAGGTCATTAGCATCCTTATACAAAGTGGGCCAAAAGAACCCACAACTAAGCACTTTAGAAGCAGTTCTCACCCCTCCATGATGACCACCATACGGTGAGGAGTGGCAAGACTCAAGCATAGCTAGTTGCTCTTCTTTCGGTACACATCGCTGGATCACCCCATCGGTGCAAATCTTGAATAAATAAGGCTCGTCCCAATCGAAATCCAAGCTATCCCTTCGAAGCTTCTTCCTTTGGTTAGAAGAGATCTCACAAGGGACAACTCCGGTGACGAGGAAATTAGCAATATCCGCGAACCATGGCATTTCTAGCATTGACATTGAAAGGAGTTGTTCATCCGGAAAACTATCATTGATCTCAAGTCTGTCACAAGGACGTCCTTGCTCCTCCAACCGGGACAAATGATCGGCTACTTGATTCTCACTCCCTCTTCGGTCCACGATCTCTAAATCAAACTCTTGTAATAACAAAACCCATCTCATAAGTCTTGCCTTGGAATCCTTCTTGGTCATGAGGTACCGGAGTGTTGCATGGTCAGTGTGAACTATGACCTTGGCACCCATCAAATAAGGGCGAAATTTTTCCATGGCAAAGACTATAGCTAGAAGCTCCTTCTCCGTGACTGTGTAGTTCATTTGAGCAGAATTCATTGTCTTGCTGGCATACTAGATTGGATGAAACACTTTGTTCACACTTTTACCAAGCACAATACCCACACCAACATCGCTTGCATCACATATAAGCTCAAATGATGCACTCCAATCCGGCATCGTGATAATGGGAGTGGTAGTGAGCTTGTGTTTTAAGAGTTCAAAAGCTTGCATATAATGCTCATCAAAACTGAATTTAGCATCCTTCTCTAACAACTTGCATAATGGATTCACCACCTTAGAGAAATCTTTGATAAACCGCCGATAAAAACCGGCATGGCCAAGAAATCTACGGACTCCTCTCACTGAAATAGATGGTGGAAATTTTTAAATAACCTCGATCTTTGCCTTATCAACCTCAATGCCATTCTTTCAAATCTTATGGCCCAAAATTATTCCTTCCTCCACCATAAAATGGCATTTTTCCCAATTCAAGACCAAATTCGTTTCTTCACACCGAGCAAGGACTCTATCAAGATGACTCAAGCATTCGTCGAAAGAATCCCCGACGACACTAAAGTCGTCCATAAATACTTCTAGAAAGTCCTCCACCATGTCGGTGAAGATTTCCATCATACATCTTTGGAAAGTGGCTGGGGCATTACAGAGTCCGAATGGCATGCGAGCAAAGGCAAAAGTGCCATATGGGCAAGTAAAGGTAGTCTTCTCTTGATCCTCCGGGGCTATCAAAATTTGATTATATCCAGAATACCCGTCGAGGAAACAATAAAAGGCCCGACCTGCCAGCCTATCCAATATTTGATCCAGGAAGGGTAAAGGAAATGGTCTTTGCGGGTTACCATGTTGAGCTTGCGGTAGTCTATGCACACCCACCATCCGGTAACCGTCCTTGTAGGAATGAACTCATTTTTATCATTTTTTATCATTTTCATTCCACCATTTTCGGAACGCATTGGACCGGAGAAGTCCAAGTGCTATCCGAAATTGGATAGACAACACCCGCATCAAGCCATTTTATAATCTTCTTTTTCACCACCTATTGCATAGCTTCATTGAGTCTTCTTTGATGTTAAACGGAGGGTTTGGATCCATCCTCATATATGATCTTATGCATGCAAAAGGCGGGGCTAATACCCCGAATATCAGCCAAGGTCCAACCGATTGCTTTCTTCCTCCTCCTTAGCACTTTTAAAGTTGAGTCAACCTGCATTTGGGTTAGGCAAGAGGAAAGAATAACTGGTAAAGTACAAGAGGGACCAAGGTATTCATACCTAAGGAGGGAAGGAAGTGGCTTCAACTCCAGATTCGANCATGCCCTGAAGGGCATGGGTGCTCTCAAGCACACCATCCACCACTGAGTCCTCGTGATTCAACAAGGCCAACTCCACAGGATCATCAACATGGATCATAGCACTGGCATCGTCAATAATAACCTCGGACACGAGGTCCATAAAAGAGCAAACTTCAGTGCTGTTGGGCTGCTTCATAGATATGCATACATGGAATACCACTTTTTCATCACCAACTCTGAATGTAAGTTCCCCAGCTTCAACATCGACCAAGGCCTTCTTGGTGGCAAGGAAAGGCCTCCCCAAGATCATAGGGACCTCAAAATCAACCTCACAGTCGAGGATAACAAAATCTGCCGGCAATATGAATTCGTCCACTCTCACTAAGACATCATAAATAATACCTAGGGGTCTCTTCATTGATCTATCCGCCATTTGCAAACGCATAGAGGTCGCCCTAGGTTGTCCGATCCCCAAAATTTTGAACATAGAATATGGCATCAAATTTATGCTTGCCCCAAGATCACATAGGGCTTTTGCAAAGTCTGCACTCCCAATTGTGCAAGGAATAGTGAAGGCACCCAGATCTTCAAGTTTTGGTGCCGTGGAGTGAACAATAGCACTCACTTGGTGAGTCATCCTAATGGTCTCACACTCCATGGAGCGCTTTTTAGTCACCAAGTTCTTCATGAACTTAGCGTATCCTAGCATTTGCTCCAAGGCCTCAACCAATGGAACATTTATGGTAAGACTCTTCATCATATCAAAGAACTTTTTAAACTGCGTCTCTTGCTTCGGTTTTGCCAATCTCTGAGGATAGGGAGGAGGTGGCCTAGGAAATGGTGCCTTTGGGGCCACCGGTTCCGGCATGTCAATTATGTGCTCCGTAGACAGGTTTACATTTCTACCCAAATCTTCCCCATTGTCATGAATGTCAATTCTTACCTCACCTTCAATTGTCTCATCCATTGCTTGTTCCACATCAACTGGTAACTTATCTTGGGGTACAACTTCATCATGAACAAACTTCTTTGGCCCCGAAGTACTTGCTTCACCACCTTTGCCACTCTGAGTAGTTACCGCCATGGCATGACCGGTGTTGTTGTTGTTCCCACCCTTGGGTTTCACTACCGTATCACTCGGTGGTGCACCCTTCGGGCGTGTGTTTAAGGCATGTGAAATCTGGCCCATTTGTACTTCAAGATTTCGGATAGAAGTAGTGTGAGAGGATATCTGGGCATCGGATTCCGTATTTCTCTCCATCATATGATTGAACATGTTTTCTATCCGACCCATTTTCTTGCTTGAAGAACTTTGTCCATGAGATTGATATGGAGGGGGGTTGCTTGGTTGTTGGTACAACGAGAGCCTTTGAAAACCCCACCCCTGACTACCTTCGCCTCCCCAATTATTGTTATTATTTCTTCCATTCCAATTCCCTTCATTGTTTTTCCCCCATTGTCGGTCATTATTGTTGTTCCATTGACGATCATTGGTATTGCTCCAATTCCTAGCATTGTTATTGTTCCAGTTTTGCGGCCTTTGGTTCCCCCAGTTTTGAGTATTACCTTGCCCTTGGTAGTTGTTTGCATACATAACATCCTCATCTTGGTCATCATAACTTTCATCTTGTTCATGACCACTCGACCCTTGATCACCTTGATCACCATGGTTTTGCCTAACATTCCCCCGAGGTCTCCTTTGGTTTCCTTGCATATGCACTCCTTCCAAACATTTACTTGCTTCTACCCTTGCAATTGTTGGAGTTGGGCTTTAGCAAGTTTGTTCATGGTTGTTTTGAGCTCGGTAATTGCTTGCCCTTGTTCTTGGAGTTCCTTGTGGAGACTATTCGCACCGATTTCCTCTTGAGGCACATTTGCTCTACTTTGCCAAGCCGAAGATGTGTCGGCCATTTCATCAAGAATCTCACATGCCTCCGGGTATGTCAACTTCATAAAATTACCACCGGCCAATTGGTTGACCACACATTGATTTACCGTGTTGATTCCCCAGTAGAATGTTTGTTGTATCATAGCCTCGGTCATGTCATTGTTCGGACACTCCTTGACCATGGTTCTATAGTGTTCCCATATTTCATATAAGTGGCTCATTTGGCTCTTGGTTGAATGCCAAAATTTCATCTCGAAGGGCCGCCATGTGGCTTGGGGAAAAGAACTTTGCAATAAATTTATCCGCGAGCTCGTCCCAAGTGGATATAGAATGGTTTGGGAGACACTCAAGCCAATCCAATGCCTTTCCCCTAAGTGAGAATGGGAACAACCGTAACCGTAATGCGTCCTCAGACACATTAGTTTGCTTACTCCCTCAACATGTATCAACAAAGCCTTTGAGATGCTTATAGGCATTCTGGTGGGCGGCTCCGGTGAAGTATCCTCTTTGCTCTAGGAGAGTGAGCATCACATTTGTGATTTTGAAGTTCCCCGCTCGAATCCTTGGCGGGACTATTGCACTAGCGTACCCCTCATTTGGAAGAACTCTAGGAGCTGGAGGTGGGGGAGGGTCTGGGACATCATCCTGTATATTGTCCTGTCGGCCTCTTCTTTGTGGAGGAATTTGATTAATTTCATCTTCTTGATCGTCATAAAAACTCCTCCCCCGGAATCACATTTCCTAGCAGATCGGCCACTGTACCTAAGTAAACAAAACAAGGAAGTTAAAAAATAGAAGGAAAGAAAAACACACAACGCTTCTAGTCACAAATATAGTCACACCGTTAGAGCTCCCCGGCAACGGCGCCAAAAAGTGATCACGCCTCACCCACACTACTATATAAGTATGAAGGCAAGGATCGTGTAGCTTTTACCCGAATGGTCGGGATCAAATCCACAGGGAGTCTGTAATGGGAGTGAGTGTATAACTGATCTAAAAGGGTCGAGTGTTTCTAATTGCACTTCTAATCATTTGTTGGTGTTGAACTATGCTAAGTGTATTCTATTTCTTGTAAGCTAATTAATGACTAACTTTGTTTTTGTTTTCTGATATTAATAAAGGCACTAGAGTCGTGACTGTTGCCTAGGTGGATACACAACGGGGTTCAATTCTAAGGCCGGGGAATTGGCTAGGGATACAACTATAACCAATGCACGAAGGTGCTCACTCTATACCTATCGGTAGTTTGAGTGATTTACCCTAATTGCCCCTCTCGAGGTCAATTGGGTGCCAATTAATCAAGCAATTCAGGATTAGGTAGGGTGTTACTCTGTCGAGGTTTAACCCGTTAATTAGGGTCAAGTAGGGTTTAGCCATTTATGGGTTCAACCTAATTGATTGGGACTACCCGTCTCTTGATAATGCCCTAATTTCCTATTAGGCTAATTTCTAGACTCAAGTCTTCTTTCTCAAGAAAGACCCAATTCATGAAAAGGTTGATTAGTGTTTGCAACCACTAATTATAGCAGTAAAAACCTTGAACTAGCCTAAATAGCCAACACCCATTAATTTCCCAACCTTAATTTCAAACACCCATTACATACCCATACTAGGGTTGAGCCACAACCCTAGCTAATGGGTTTAGCTACTCATAATCAAAGATGAAAACAATGATAGAGAAGAAGAATAACCCATTTAATTGATTCCTAATAATGAAATTGAAGTTTTCAATGTTAAAAATGCAAGAACAAAGCTAGAAAGATAAAAACCCTAAAATATTCACGTGCTCTCTACTTCAGAATTTAAAAGACGTGTAAAGAAATTACAAAATAGTCTATTTATATTCTGCCAAATTTTCGGAAAAAAATGCCCCTGCGGGACCACTACGGACCGCGAAAACACGACCGCGGTCCGTGAAAACAATGAGGCTGTTGAGCTGCTGGTATTCTGGTAAGGTTCGACCGCGGACCACGGTGAAAACTTGCATTGTCTTCAATCCTCACTGGAATGCCACCGCGGACTGCGAAATGATGACCGCGGCCGCGGTGGATACTTGCCTTGTGTTCAACCTCACTGGATTGCCACCGCGGTCCGTGAAATGAGGACTGCGGCCGCGGTGGATTCTTGCCTTACTTTCGATCTCACTGGAATGCCACCGCGGTCCGCGAAATGAAGACCGCGGCCGCGGTGGGTGCTTGCCTTACTTTCGACCTCACTGGAATTCCACCGCAGACCGCGAAATGAGGACCGCGGCTGCGGTGGCCTTTTTGCTTGATCATCTTTGTTGTGTTTGATCCTTGTGCCGGATTCACTCCTGTTTTGAGCATATTTTAGACTGAGTGTCTTCATTTCTGGTTCAATCTTGCAACAAGCACAACGTATAAGCTTCCGGGGCCACTTTGTGTGCCGTATATCCAAAATTCATGTATAAGGGAACAGAAAACGAGGCAAAAATCCAAGTTATCAATATGCAACGGAAGAATCAAATCACGAGGCTATGCGTACAAGACTCGAATTACTGGAGAAAGACGGGAAGCCTCCCTCGTTCGAATGGACGCACAGAAACAGTGGATCAAAAGTTATTACAATCGAAGAGCCAATCTTCGACACTTTAGAATTAGGGACTTAGTACTGAGAAAAGTCACCCTGAACACTCGAAACCCGCATGAAGAAAAAATTGGCCCAAACTGGGAGGGACCATATCAGGTCCTCGACATCGTCGGAAGAGAATCCTACAAGATCGGCACGGTGAATGGCGATCAATTACCAAACAATTGGAACATTTCACTCCTCAAGCGATACTACTGCTGAGGTATGAACTTTTCCATTTTCATTTATACTTTAAATTAACCGATTGCAGGTGTTCGATCGAAGACGTCGATGGATTCTTCAACACAAAATCCTTAGGTCTGAAAGCACGCGCTGCACTCTTTTTCCCTTAGATCGGTTTTTGTCCCAAATGGGTTTTTCCGGTGAGGTTTTTAACGAGGCAAACATTGTTCGTGCTAACTTAGAGAAATTCAATAGTATCCGAGGATTTTTTACAATCAACTCGAATACTGGGGGAAATTACCTCAAATGTCAACTTTGTTGCAAGGAAATTACTTCATGCCAACAGGGTCTCGATAGGTAAATATTGTAAGGTCCAAACGATCGAATGAGCCGTGCCTATGTAGGTTACTCGAGCCCTAACATCGAACATGTACACATGTATAATCATCTATTAAGAGAAGTATTTTTCCCTTGCCAAATATTTCATGTCTTAGAAAAAATTTATGTTACAATTTCATGATCTTGATCTATTGTGTAAACATGCTAATAGGCCGATCACAACTGAAGTTCGAACAATTAACCCCACACTCGGGGACTGCCATCCGAAAAATAGACGTGATCGAATTATTAAAACCTTGAGATCCTAAGAACTCAAAAAGGAAATCCTCAAATTTTATAGGTCACGACCACCCCACTTGGGGAGTGACACTTCGAACAAGTTCGGAGTGTAATGGGAAAACAATCCCAAGAGACAAGTCCTTAATTAAAGAGGCTAAGACCAAATTAACACGGTTCAGAGACGTCCGAATTTCGTAATAAAACATGCCATCGAATATTTTCATAAACCGGTTAAAAAGGCTACCCTCAGAAAAATTACAAAGGGTTTCGATAATATCGACCCTTGAAAACCCTAATGGGTACCAAATTGTTCGAACTCTCGAACAAATCCTTTATTTCATGCTAAGGCATTACGAAACAAAGGGTTTCGATAATATCGACCCTCAAAAACCCTAATGGGTACAGAATTGTTCGGACTCTCAAACAAATTCCTTATTTCATGCTAAGGCATAACAAATTTTGTATGATTAAACAATAAACTTTTCAAGCTGAAAGGGGGGAAAAGCCATTCTTTTTACAAAGGCCATCGGCCTAATACAAAAGCCTGAGGGTCATTTTTTATTTCTGAGTTCGAGAAATCATCCTCACTCAACTAAAACCTAAGGGTTATCCTACTTCGAGTTCGAGCAAGCACTCACTCGACACTAGTTTGATTTCAGCCAAAATTTTCTGAGTCTCGAACCTAAGGATATGATTTTATAAGGCATAAAATGAAACAAAATGAAATAAAGACAAGACAGAAAGAAAAAGGAAAGGGTCTTTGTATATTTGTCAAAATTTATTTACAAGGGCAACATGGCCCAATCAAGGTTCTATACAAATATTTAAAGGGAAAATCCTAAGTTCCTAATCTTCCCCGGGAGTTTCATCTTCACCATCAGGATCCCCTCCGCTCTCGGACCCACTCACGCTCCCGGTGTAAGCATCATCGGAAGAGGCCAATGCCTTAGTGTCGGCTTTGAGCTCTTTAGCATTTTTTTATCTCATCAATGAGATCGAAGCCTCGAGCATGGATTTACTCGAGGGTTTCCCTTCGAGACTGGAACTTGGCAAGATCGGCCACCCAATATGCTCGCGTTTGGCCAGCATCGACAATTTCCTTTGCTTGAGCTTGAGCGGCTTTAGCATAAGATTGATAGACAACCACGATCGCCTCAGCATCAGCATTGTCCTTCACAACTTCAGATTTAGCTGATGCAAGTTCGATGACCTAACGAGCCTTGAGCTCCTCAATTTTCTTGGTCTGTGCCAAGCTCTTCTCTTTCATGCCCTGGAGCTAATTTTTGGCCGAGGACAACTGAGCCTGAGCAACCTCCTTCTCTAAGGCAAGGCAGTCCATATTTTGCTTCCATGTTAAGGTCTTTACCTTCACCACATTTACCTCTCCACGGAGCTGCTCGATCATCTCGAGCTTTTGCTGGACCTGTCCGATCAAATTATTAGCCATCACTCCTGAACCGATGCCATGAGCTTCTAATATTTTTATTACCTGCTCAGTCAGGTCGTTTTGTTCCTTTTGAGCTGCTGCTAACTCAGCTCGGAGGTTCTTGATTTCTTCCTCTTTCTGCCCACTGAGAAGTTTAAGGGAATTCTTCTCCTCGGTGAGCCTTTGAATGTCGGCCTCGTACCGGATCAATTCTTCTCGAGGCCTAGAAAATGCTTCATGATAAAGTAACGAGGCCTACAGAACTAAAGAAAAAAAATTAGACAAGAGGAAAAGTACAAGAATGATATCAATAAGGGAAGTTAAGGCTTACCCGATTCAAGGCTTGTTGTGCCTCATTGAAGAGGCACAGTGCTCCCACTTCATCTATCAGGGATTGGTCTTCCTCTGTAAACAGACACCGAAGATAATTGGCCACCCCTACGGTGGCAGCAAAAACTCGTGCATCCTCCGAGATGGATATGACGATTGTTCGTTTGATCCCAGGACAAACACTGGAGGTCGGGAAATGATTGGTTAGTATGAAACTCAAGGAGGTCCCACCCGGATCCTTCCTCGGTATATCCAAGTCACTAAGGCCGGTGGCATCCTCGATCCCGGAAAATAACCACGGAAGGCGTCCTCCCCTTCGTGGGCTCCTTCTGCATCAGGAGTCTTCATGGCTTGAGCCTCCCGAATCGTTTCCTCGAAAAATGAAGGGAGGGACGGGGAGTCTCCAACTTCTATTTCCCCAAGTGGGTCTCTTGGGGCATTATTTTCATCTCGATATTGACCTCCACAGCTGATTTTGCAACCTTTTCGCTTTGAGATGAGGCATCTTCATCCTTCGCCAACTCGGGGACTCCACCCAAGTCTCCTCCAGAGGCCCCGTCAGCTCAGGGCAGAACATTTTTGGCTCCTACCGGCTTGGCGGACTTTTGAGCCTCAATGTTCATCTTTACTCGGGCCACCAGCCCGGAGCCGTCTTCCTCTTCCTCTTCTTCCTCTCTTAGGAGTCGAAATGACTCTACAGGCAAGGGCATAGTATTCTTTTTCGGCTTACGAGCCACTCTTTTCTTAGGCTCTGGATCCTCGGAGGTTGAGGTCCTCTTTCTCTTTTTCTCCTTTACCGGTTTCGGAACTGGGATCAAAGATTCTTCTTCGCCAGATGGGGGCCTCATAACTGCATCTTTGCCGAGATCTGCATGAAAAGAAATTGAGTAAGTATTGGAGGAATGTTTTAATCAAATCATCAAACACGTGAAAAAGTCTTACCATGGTTTTTGGCTTCCCACCGGCCTTTTGATAAATCACGCCATGCGCATTTAGCATACGTTGAGGTCGAGACTAGGTCCCTGACCCAACTCTCGAGGTTAGCGATGGCACCGGGCATCCGGGCAGCAGCTACATCGATAAAGAGCATCGATAAGAGATAGTGAAGAAGCAAAATAACAGATATAAACTAATAATGGGATCATACTTACGTTTCATATTCCACTTCTCGGGAAATAGAATCTTCTCAACCGGAATAAAGTCCTAAGTCTTCACTCTGACGAATCGACCCATCCAGCCTTGACCTTTGTCCTTGTCTATGCTGGAGATGAAAACCTTGGTGGCCTGGCACTAGAGTTTTATTAGATCACCTCGATAAAGTTGGGGGATGTATAACATGATGAGGTGGTCGAGGGTGAAGGGGAGCCCGTCGATTTTGCTTGCGAAGAATTGGAGCAATATTACGATCCTTCAGAAGGAGGGATGGCTTTGAATAAGGGTCATCTGGTACTTTTTGCAGAAGTCCACGATGATTGGGTCGAGGGGACCAATGTAAAAGGGTAAGTGTAAACACTTAAGAACCCTTTCATGTCGGCGGTAATATCTTCCTCATGGGCCGGTAGAACGACCTCTTTGTTCTGCCAGTTACAATCCTTCTTCACTTTTTCAAGAAAATTCTTAGGTATCGAGCATATGTATCTCGATACTGGCTTGCAACGGCCTTGGATCGACGATATTTTCTCGATCTTAAAATCACAACTGATAACGCACCCCCCAAGAATACATTCCTCAAGGCGTGGTTACACCGGTGTTTTCCCGTCGGCCGGCTGGGAGGATGAAGCGGTTTCCTTTTGTGGCACAGTTTTTGACGTTTTCGTCATTTATTTTTGAGGTTAAAGAAATATGAAGATGAAGATATTTGGTGTTTTAAGAAGAGGTTAACGGTTAAACTTGAAGATTTGCAGATGAAAAACTTGAAAAAATGCAAAGAACTTTGAAGGATATAGAAAAGATTTTGAAAGTAAAGTTTGAAAAAGTGGAAAAGAGGCCTATTTAATGGGTTTCACGGCGACGGTTCAAAGTTGCTAATGGTCGACCATCAACTGACACACATTAATAACCCGGGTAATTGTACCGACGGGACATTTCAGTCACCTCTGTCGCTTACGCCACGATGATGATGTCATGACAGGTCGAGGTAAAAATCAAAGGCTCAATTCGTTTCTAGTAATTACACTCCAAAAAATGAGGGGACTATCTGTATACGGTTAAAATCGGGCCCAGTCAATTTTACTGATTAACCGAGACCAGGGTGATGGACCGAAGATCGGCCCCGTAATATATCAGACCAAGGTATGAGGATAAGATATCGAGTTTGTTCGAGGTACCTGTCGAGATCGAGACTAAATGAGATAGACATCGAGTAAGACCGAAGATAGCATAATAACATAAAGGCGATATATCCGTGACTGATCAAGCATCATGGCGGAAATCTCGGAACGGATCAAATCAAGAACGGTTATTTAGCTAATCATGGGATTTCCTTCTGTAATTAGAATTGTACCATAAGTAGACTTCCTCTACTATATGAAGGGGGATTCTAATCATTTGTAATCCATATAACTTTCGTATTATCAGTGCAATACAATACTCTCTTCTTTATTCTCTTGTTCATCAATTTACTTCATACTTATAACTTTGCTATCGGTCAGTTTGAGGGCATTCCAGCTCGAGGGCTGCTTTGCATTTTGTTACTGGTTTGCTTTATTTTACTGTCTATTATTAATCATCATATTTATCAATTAGTATTTGGTTAAATCACGTGTCCTTAAAACCACTTATAAATTTAATTGTTCTTCGATTTAAGGGTAAACAAAATACCAGAATGTATGGAGATAATACACAGTCTTAAGTACTAGCAACAATTGTGCCCTCTTCTCATTCATAGTTGTTTCAGATTCCTTGAGCCTTTCATATCCCATTTGATGTACTCAATATTATTGGTGAGCTCACGCCTCCAATCACGACCCAAAATTCAACTAATCGTGATGGCACCTAACCCAACCTGCTAGGTAAGCCAATTAACAACTATCAAATTTCAATAAAATTTAATAAGATAATTAAGTAAAAGAAAATATCTAAATCCTATACATTTTCCAAGAACGAGTAGTACAAATCATGAGCTTCTAAGATTAGAATTTACAAAGCTGGTATGAAACTAATACATCATCTGTTCGAAATGTATATAACAAATTTTTATAAATCTAAGTATACCATGATCAAGAGGCAGCTACAACCGGAATGCAGGTACGTCTTCAATTCTAGCTCCCGTCGATCACAGCAACATCAGCATCCAACGTCTGCACACAAGGTGCAGAAGTGTAGTATGAGTACAACCGACCCGATGTACTCAATAAGTAACAAACCTAACCTTAGGTTAAAGGTAGTGATGAGCTGGAACAAAGGTCGGGTCCAACATCCAATAGCCAACAACAGTTCATAACAACATAAAACAAGTAATAAAAGAAGTAACTTAGAGATAAAATGCTCAGCTTTTTCATAGTTCCCCGAAAAATAGTTCCGCTTATCAAATATATCAGTGAAAACCCAAATCTTTACCGAAATCGTTGATAATATGAGTAAGTTTGAAAACTGTAATTTTTCCCCAAAAATCCTTTCCACAATAAATGAGATGTTTCATTTTCTTTTCAGATAGCAAATGTGAAAAACCTCTCTACGCCCATATATCAATATGTGTGACAAGACATAAATGAAGTGATACCGTACAACATGAGGAAAATGCATCTCTATGCCTGTATGTCATGTGTGCACGTCAATGCCATGTATCTCAGAGATGAACTCATGTACTCACACTCTCAGAGTACTCGATCTCACTGTCTCACACTTTTCACTCATCATTCTCAATCGCTCAGTACTGTATATGGACAATCCGATCCAGGGAAGATCCATCCCGAAATATATACATCAACTGACCAACAGTCACTCCGTACTGAGTAGGGCCAAATCCAGCCCGTGGGGAAGATCCATCCCCAGGTATATAAATGATTCGGACAAGATCCATGTCCAAGGAAGATTCATCTCTCAATATAATCAATCGCGCTCACTGGGGGTGTGTGTTATATCAAGCCAATCATGGCACAAATCAATATAACCTACTGGGTTGTGCAACCCGATCCCATAATATAATCAATATAACATAATGCGGCGTGCATCCCCATCCCATAATATCACTCACACTCAGGCCCTTGGCCTCATTCAATTATCAATATCTCCAGTCTCTCGGGCTCACAATGCCATGGAACTAGCCCAAAATGATGATATGATGTGTCAATAAATGGTAACAGAGATTGAGACATGATATGCATATGAATGCGTATGACTGAGTATGTAATGCAATGAGAGCAGATAACCCAACAGCAGAAATGACCTCAGTGGGTCCCAACATGATAGCATATAGCATAGACATGGTTTCTAACATGGATCACAACTCAATAGCTCAAGTACGTAGTAATTTAATGGTTACAACGAAGATTAGGTAACTACACAGTACCACAGAAATGACGGAATTACAATTTACACGGTGCCCGCCCACACGCCCATCACCTATCATGTGCGTCACCTCAACACCAATCACATAACACAAAATTCGGGGCTTTATACCCTCAGCATCAAGTTTAGAAGTGCTACTTACCTCGAACGAGCCAATTCCAATACCGAGCAAGCCAAACGATGCTCCAAAAATGCCATCCCGCGTAACGACCTCCGAACCGCTCAAAACTAGTCAAAATCAACTCAAACACATCAAATAATGCCCAATAAAACAAACCCAATCAATAAAATTCGAATCTTTAATCAAAATTCAAAAATCAACCAAAAAGTCAAACCCGGTCCCGCACCTCGTAACCCGACAAAACTCGCAAAATCCGATAACACATTCAATTACGAGTCCAACCATACTAGTTTCACTCAAATCCCACTCTGTATCGATCTTCAAAACCCAAAAATTCACTTTATAAAATTTTAGATAAAACACCCAAATTTCACTTTGAAATCATCAATCAAATGACAAAAACAAAAATAGATTCATGAAATATAACCGAAATCGAGTATAGAACATTTATCCCTCTCCATATGGTGAAAATCGCCTCCAAAAATTATCCAAATCCGAGCTCCTCAACTCAAAATATGACCAATTGAACAAACTTTCGATATTAAGTATTTTGGCCCAGATGTTTTGCTTCATTTTGTGTGCCAAACAATCCTGAAACTTGCTTTTGATGTCTTCAATGGATTCCTTGTAAAATTTCAGTCAAGTTGGGCTTTTGAATCACTCTATTTGACCTTATAATGAAGGAGATATGTTAGTTTCAATATTTGAAAATAGTGCAAATTTTTAAATACAAAGTAAGTGGTAATTTCATAATTAATCTAAAAAAAATCTGGCTACCTAATTCTTAGTAAAATGACCATAGAATTCTCATACAATGTCCAAATTTGATGATTTGTTTTGCTACGGATCCATAATTATGATACGGATCGAATGCTTCAATCAAAACAGAAATTGGAGCTCATTTATTCAATGTGGTACCATTTATGCTTGACGAAACGACGTCGAAACATAAGAAAAACGAGCGCAACACAACCCAAACCTATCCGAAACTCACCCGAGCCCCTCGGGACCCCATATGAACATACCAACAAGTCCCATAACATAACACAGACTTACTCGATGCCTCAAATCACGCATAACAACATCGAAACGACGAAACACACCTCAAATCAAACTTAATGAACTTTCAACTTCCAAAAACTTGCGTTGAAACATATCAAATCAACTCGGAATGAACTCAAATTTTGCACATAAGTCTTAATACATCATACAGAGCTACTTGTGCCCTCAAACTACCGAGCGAAGTACAAATGCTCAAAATGATCGATCGGGTTGTTACACCTCCACTGGTCAACCAATAACACTCGCTCCTTTCCCGTTTCAAGTGCATCGATCTTCTTGCTTGAAAATACATAATCTACAAATGTTAATAAGACCACTAACTACTAATTAAGCAAAGTTTGATTGGGCAAGTGTTCTTACAATGGAATTATTACAGGCGTCCCATCATTGTTAGTGGTCGTCATCCAAAATTTGAACAATTAATAGGTGTCGTATATGAGCTCAAATTTTTCTAAAATGAAAAACATATCTAGCATACAAAGTATTGGTAGTATTTTGACAACGTGACAGATGTTATCCTTTTTTCACATTATTACTCAACATAACCACCTGTTTGCTTATCCTTTTGACCTCTAGTATTGTGTGCGCACACACGGTTTGCTAAGTGAAAACTAGTAAACTCCAACGTGGATGAGCCAATGTTAAGCTCCAGTAGTTACTTCTTTCCCACTATGGACTCCACATTTTTTACAATGCATTTATCTTTTTTCATGACGACGAAGAACGTGACAACCAATCTCACTATTTTCATGTGTTGTTTCCACTACAATGTAAAATTTAAAGTTTAGTTTAATTGCATCAAATAGAAGTCACCATTGAGACTGAGGAACAAGATACTCACAATGCTCATGAATTGAATATTATCAAAGGTTTGAGATCATTTTTTAAACGCTAAAAACATGTAACTTCGTTATATTTGGCACAATTGTGAAAATACTAATATTTATGTATGTCTATTGTACGAAGACGCTACAAGACTTTAAAAAATTTGGATTAAATATTCTAAAACTTTTTATTTGAACTATAAATTCTCACAATGCAAAATATGTTTGAACGCGATTTATATAGCCAACCGAGTGGGATTTGACTCCAGTTGCTATATTTTTATATTGTTGGATGAGATACGAGTCTTGTTTATAACATGAGTTGTATGTATTATAAGTTTGAATTAGTATAAATGTCATGCTAATATATAGTTATTAAAATAATTTTTTATTTTGAATTACTATCAAATATTAAATATTTTTCTCTAACTTGCAAGATTTGACGATTAGTTATTAAATATTTTTCCCTAACTTGCTTTCTTTAACGCATTTAAGTGTAAAAATCTATCAAACATTTTCCCTTGGAGTATTCCACGGACTATAGATAGTGCTAACTTGACACAACACATTCTCTAACAAAATTGACATTTAAAGTGTGTTTGGTAAGAAGAAAACCATTTCATGAAAAATATTTCTATTTTTTTTAATATTTGATTGGCTTAATTATTTTGGAAACTATTATTTTCATGAATTCATTTTTCTCTAATCAAACGAAATATTTTTCCTAGAGAAAATATTTTTTAAAAGTCTTTCAACCTTCTCCACCCTCACCCACCACCCCAATCACCCAATCCCAGGCTCACCTTATTCCAAAACATTTTAAGAAAAAAATAATTTCCTTCGTACCAAATATACTCTTAGCATTTGTTCATCTACTTATCTTTTCCCCCTCACATATTTAATTCATGCCAACATTATATACACTTCCCTTACCATCATTCACGAGAAGCGTTTACTTTCAAAAGACCATCTCACTGCTAAGTGCTAACTCCTACACTTTTACCTAACATTCTTATTTTACTTTTTCTTTCTTCTTCTTATTCAAGAATACAATCACCGTTAGAACCAATTAAGAGGCACATATTTAAGTCGTGACCTACATAATGTGTTTAAATAAAAATTTGTGATAAGTTTAAATCCAAACAAGTTGTAAGGGGCTACCATACATTTTGCCTTTTATAAACACACTCTCAAAAAGAGGTCTATTTGATTACATAAAGAAGAATTAACTTAATTGATATATAATATATGTATAGTTCATATATATATAACTAGTGAATTTATCGCGCTGCGCGCGGTTATAAAAGACACTAGTGAAATTTTTATAAACAACACATATTTGGCTTAATTCATACGTAGTTCATAACTTTAGTTTAGTTAGAAGTTAAAACATATACTTCCATATAAGTTATAACTCTGAAGCATTTTAAGATTTATCTATGCATGAAAAATTCAAAGGAGTATTAAATAAAATAAAAATTAATCTAATACTCCTTAAAGTTACAGAAAATTCATCTTAAGAGACTACTAATGAAGCAAATAAATTAACTATTATTAGAAGATCATAAATGACATACAAACTTTCCGATTAGCAACAAAGAATCGTTCAACAAGACCAACGCCAACAAAACTAAAAATTTGGTATTGAAATCTTGTCCGTGGAAAGTAATTGCTTAGTATTTGAGATAAACAAAAGCAAAATACTATAATAGAGCAAAAGAAGTTCATATATATAAATATAAATAATTGTTGATTGATACTTATTTTCTAATGAAACAAAACCAAGGATATGAAGGAGTAGCTTTAATTCCTAAGAATCAACAGTTGGAATGTTATTTCATGTATTATCCACATTCAATTGAATAACTTCAGCATTAAAGATAATCACAGACAAATTAAATTAAGGAACAAAAACTATTACAACTAAAGTAATGGAGTTTGTGAAAATCATAAAACTAAAAAAATGAAAATGGCTTGACAGATAATCATGAACTTAACCAATTCTTAAAAGATAGTCCCATCAGGTTACAAATAGACTTAAGAAGAAAATGAATCAAACTTGTAAATCCTACTACTAAGATACAGTCGACTATGTAGAAGACATTTATGACCTTGAAGCTCCAACTACGCTGAACCTCTATCTCTGTTTCCGCCTCAAAGGGTAAACACGATTCTTGCTCCCTCTTTTTTCTTTTTCTTTTTTGGTAATGTTGCTCCCTCATTACCAAGCTTACCTAGTTTTTTTTTTTTTTTTTTTTATATATAAAAGATATCAGCTTCTATCTTCTTTCCCTAAGGAATACATGTTGATACCCAATTTTGTCCTATATTTCTTCTAATTAATTTTATAGCGCTCCCTAATCATTAATAATCTAATGCTTTATTTTTTATTTATTACTACTATTTATTATAATTATAATTATTGAAGATATTACTACTATTATCAAAACTATTATTTTGTTATTAGTATTGTTAGTATTATTATTAATATTACCGTTAATATGACTATTGTTGAGTTGATCACTTATTTGAAATGTAATATTATGTACGCTAAAAGTATTATTTTTATTGAGACCAAATTATTAAGATATGGGAGCCCAATTAAATTAATTTGAAGAAGGGGAAGACCATGATTTTCGGCCCAAATCAGTCCAAAAGGATATTTTTAGACCAGCTCAAACAAACCCAAATCTGCTAGCCCCCTTAATCCCTACAACACAAACTTACTCTAGGGTTCCTGGTCTCATTTCTCCTAGCCGCCTCTCTTCCATTTCCCCTCTTGGACAATAATCCAAACCTCTATCACCCTTGACAGCGTTACTCCACTTTAGTGTAAGCTATGTACATATTTTCAGGCGTTCCCAGCCCTCGTCTTTCTTTTATTTTTGTGAATTATGGCATATCAAAATCAAGAGGAAATCAGTCCAAATCTCACCATTTTCTAGCTATTCTTGGACGAATTAAATATCAGCAACTTTCATCAATATCTCAAACATTCGTATACTCGTTTCTAAACCCCCCATCTATTGAAAGATAACTTAGCTATTAATAATACTAATGCTGGCCCAATCAAAGACTTAGGAAAAATCATCCCTACAAATTCTTTTATTCCTACTAAAAATAAATTTGTCTCATTGGATTCTCCGCCCAAACTCCCTATATTGGACAATATTTGCATAGAAAATAACGACACCTCTTGTATGGCTATTCTCGCGCCCCCCTCTTTCCTCCACTTTCGGATCGGTCAGGGTATTCGACATTATTGGGACAACTCGTATCCTTTTGGGAAAGGGATAAGGAATTGAAGAGTCGCCACTTAACGATTTTTAAGGTGCGTTAGGAAACCTACTAAAGGTTATTTACAAACACAGATTAGATAACCAGAGATAGGGTAATGACTTGAAATTACTTCAAGGGGAAGGTGTTAGGCACCCCTCGAAGTCCACAACTATGGTTCCTGGCCCAAACAAACATTGTGAACAGATAGCATATAAGCAATAAACACATAGGTAAATAGATGAAGATTTTTAGAAGACTTGCAGTCCAATAACACATACGTGCTTAAGTTTAAAAGATAAAGTCTAAGCACATATACAAAATTCCGGAGGTTTTACAATCTAAGCACACATGTGTAACAGATATGGGGGGATCCTAGGTTGTTTACCCTATAGAATCACATCAGTACAATACCCGGTAATCACTCCTCAGAAGATGGGCTACACATGGCATTAGCGCATCGGACATCATATCCATGTCTACCCTTCCCACCCCTTAGTGGTTATTAAGTGAGTTTATTTAACGACCTCTATGCGTGTTGTTACCTGTCCCTTCTTAATGGCCCTGGAGGAATTTAGGACCTCTAAATATAGGCAGTTCTAGACAAAACCCCTAAGGTTAAAAGGATAAAATTCTAAGCGACATGCAAAAACAAATAGGAATTTACAAATAAATGCAGGAAAAGCAGTTAAGAGGCTCAGATTTACCTCCACAGATAATGCACATAAGCAACATATCTCAAACACAAACAAGAGGCAATTTTATTAGACGAAATCCTAAGACAGGATACCTAAGTGAATATCAATGCACAGAAGTATGCCTCTTGTTTATAAACTCAATAGAAAGGACCTAATCAGTTTGCCTACTAATTTAAAAACCTATTAGCCTTTAGATAGTAAACGCAATCAAAACAGTATTCATTTTTTTAAGAGATTGATTACCTAAGGCTTTCTTAGGCATGGGGTTGTGCGTAGTAACTACCAAAACTATTAGACGGTTCAGAGGTTGTTTTACCTAAAACATGTTGTTCTAAAGGATATAAATCTGAGAATGCAAATATAGTTACCAATTTCTATTAAGAGCAGACATGATAATCATATGCGAGGCTATCTTATACCTTTTCATGATTCAGCAGTTTAAACTAGGCGTAGTTAAGTAAATGTAAACGAAATCCTAGATCATGGTATCTAATATGCACATATAAATGCAAGATGGCTAAGACACAATTTCAAGATGCACAAGATTCCTAAAGCATGATTTCTAAAACGCACAAAGAGTTACATGATGATTGGGACATATTTTGAATGTAGAGGAGTATTAATTTTGTCACCCTAGGAGTAGGATTTCTAAGTGGTAGGAATAAGCATAAATTAAGGACCTACTGTACATTAAAGCAGTACACATGAAAGCCTGAAAGACATGATATCTATGCTTGGCATGGTTTGAATGAACATGTTAGTCCTAAGCATGGATTCTAATGCAGATATAGGGAATGTAAAGCCTAAGGCATGATTTCTACCTAGTGGAATTGATAAGATCATATAGCTACCCCCCCATTTCACTAGCCACCCCCCCAATATTCATTTACAATAATTATTACAGACCAGCTGAATAAATTACATAAATAGATAAAGAAAATGAAGAAGTTAAACTATAGGGAGACAGAAAACAGGCCCAGATTCCCAGAACCTCAAGTGCCTAAATCTTTCATAGCCTTTCTCATATCCGGGTGTGTTAGAGTTCCCTAAGGACCTCAAGGGATCCCGGGAAGTGCTCACACCCAGATTTCATAAAAATATTTGAGTAAGTGCAGCGTGGAAGGGCCAGCCCCAGTGCATGAGAGTTCAGAGGGATCTCCCAGGAATCCCAAGGCAGTCATACACTGGAGAGGCAGAACCTGAGGACCTAAGAGTAGAGTGAGAGTGCTTGACATAGTTTTAAAAGGGTTTAATAGGAAAGCAGTATTTGAAAGAAGGGATTCAGTTGCAGTAGTTTTGTAAAATAGGAGAGTTGTTTAGCAGTAAAACAATTTTGATAAGAGTGGTAAAATCAAACGAACAACAGATCAAACACAGAGCCAAACAGGTATAACAATACTCAAATAACAACCCTTCACACAGGGATAATTAGGGACTGGGGACACATAATACACATATAATAAACATAAGTCTCTTGCAATTAAGGGGTAGCTAATAGTGTAAATAGTGAGACATGAATTCAGGAATGCTAATTAGAACATAGTCATAGAATCAGAAGTGCTTAGGGGGTTCATGGGATTGGGAGATGACATAGTATAGGATTTCATAGCAGCAGTGAGGGCATAGAAGCACTAAACATGATTGATAATAGCATCAGGGCAACTTCGGGTAACAAATCAATAAGGAATACCAGAACTAGGATACTAGAACACAAGCATCAAAACAGAATTGAGTCATATTGAATCAGATTACAGGTTTATAAGAACATGCTAATCCTAAAGAGTTAAGACATAATTATCATACTAAATGAAGCAATGAAGCAATGATGTAGAGAGGTCAATTACATGTTGAACAACAAAACAATAAATAGAAACATATCAGGAACATGATAAACTGAAGCAGTAAAAGGAACATATTGGTTTTGGGACTTAAATTGAAAATCAGAACATACCAGTAAAGGGACAGTAAACACCAAGGTGAAGGGGCAGGAGAGCACAATAGTTAGCCTTGGCTTGCAGCCGGCTAACTCAGAATAATAGTAAGTGACACAGAAAGAGAGCAGAAAGCTTTGAGTGTAAGAGATAAAGTTTGAACTAATGTGTTCGTGTATGTTTAGTGTCAATTAGAGAGAGCATATATAGTAGTTTGAAACTAAGTAGCATAAGGTAACAATCAAAGTCAAGCAGTGATTGGGGAATCAGAATCAATCAACATAAGATCAATAAAAGTACTCCCTTCAATTAAGGAGTTAACTTTGAAAGGTAGTAGACATGCAATAAATAAGGAAAGATACCATATGACTGGAATATAACACAATAAGGAAATAATTTCAGCACAGTACCAGTATAGAACATGTAATTGGGGTGGTTCAGAGGATTCTAATTAAGAAAATAACATAAGAATTAATTTGACAGCATAGTCGACCATAAAATAAGGCAAGAAATAATCTGAGGTCGGAAAATCAACAGGGAAATCATCATAAGGGATTAGTGAAAGGTATCAATCACAGGGAATCAAGGGTTCAAATAGGAAATAATACTGACTAGGGGGAATCAACACAAATTGCACAGAATAAACACATGATAAGCAAGGCAGAAATAGGCAGAATCAGAAACCCTAGTAAGTTAAACAGAGTGAAAATCACAAAAATACTCAGATTAATCGAAGCAGATTCATGAGAATCAAACATGCAAACAAGTTTGAAACAACGAACTGTAAAGATAAACTTAGAGCCCAAAGATAAACCAAGAAACTTAGGGTTTTCAACATAATAAAATCAGAGTAAGGAAAAACTTAATCAAATCGTTTAAACACAGTGAAAATCACAAAATAACACTAAAGTCAGAAGAAGAATCGTTTTTTGAAAAGGGGTTAAGAAACCCTAGTTTGAAGATGACGAGATGCTTTAGGAAAATCGAAAAATCTTTAAGAAAATAGCAAAATAACTCGGAATATACCCAGATCTATTGCAGATCTAAGAAATACAATGTTAAAATTAGGGTTTCATAGAGAGATCCCAAAGAGAGAGAGAAAGAGAGAGAGAGAGTCAGCTTAGAAATCACAGGTTCTAGCCGGAGATGGGAGGATCTTACTCAGATGGCCATTGGCGGCCTAAGAATGACATGAAAGTCATCGGAGGTGAGAACGAACCCCGGGGGGTGGATGAATAACCAACCAGTCCCTTGAGGACCTCAGGGATGCAAGAATCAAGCCATAGAGGCTACGGGGTAGGGAACCGCCGTTGTTACCGGCGAACCAGAGAATGGAGAGGGGATTATGGTTTGATGTAGAGAGGATTTGAGAGAGAAAGGGAAGGGGATGACGGCGGATAGAAGATATGGGAAACAAGAGAAGTGAGGGTTTGGGAGGGGGTCGTTTGGATTAATTAAGGAAAGGATAAATCCGGACCGCTGATCTGAGTTATCAACGGTCAACATTGAAGTGGGGTATTGGGTTGGGTAGGATAAATGTATTGGGCCTGGGTGTTTTGGGCTATTTTAATAAGACTTGGGTCTGGTCTAATTAGGTTATAAATGAAATGGAAGTGGCTATCTGTTAAATACCCCATGTAAATTAATTAAAACAATTTATAAATAGCTGTTAATTATTAAAATAAATTTCATGCGCAGAAAATAATTAAGATGATTACTTAGTATTTTAAAAATACAAATGATTAATTTCTAGATAAAAATAGTATAAAATCGTATGAGTGGGATATAATTGCAAAGTTATTGCAATTATAGCCAAAAGGTGCCAATTTGGCTAATTATGAAATAATCTGGTCTTAATAGGACCAAAAGTAATTAATGAAACCAAGAAATGCTTTTGAAATCATTTGTAATGCAATTTTATAATTATTTGTTGGAAATAAAATGCTAGATAGATTAATACAAATATAGGAAAATTGTGGAAAAATATCAATTGCTATTGATACATGATTTTGAAGCTATATATGCAAATGTAAAAATATGTTGAGGAAATATTGGGTATTAACAGCTGCCCCTCTTTACCCGGAAAGGATGAAAGAGTTTGTCGGGTAAAGACATGATGGCATATTTTGACCGAGCGAAACGGTTTGGGAGAGTTTAGGCCGCACCCTGGCTTCTGAGCTGCCTACATATCCCTGATTTTACAGGAATCAGGCCGTATGGAGTTCCGGATCCATCGGCGAAGTATACCGGTGAAGTCATCACAATAACGGACGCAACATCTAGGGCTAGATGAATGAACGGTTCTACGGGAGAGGTTAGGTTTGGTATGGCTGGGAGAACTGGGGCAGGATCGCTCCTGCGGGGTAGCCGTCGCTTGCCGGATTATCTACAAATACAAGCAATACAGGCGTATACTATGCATAAATTTAAACATGATGCAAGCTCCGGTTGGACTATGAATGTTACCTTCAGACGATTAGGCATGACGCCCTCAGACCATGATGTCCTGGGCCATGAATTGTTTGATGAAGGATTTGCAGGCCATGAAATGATGTTCTTGGCCATGAAGATGGTGCCTCCGAACGATGACTCCTTTGAATAATGATATGCAAAATTAAGAGAGATCCTCAGGCCATGACATGACGTTCTCGGGCCATGAAGATGGTGCCTCCGAACTATGACGCCCTTGGATAGGTTGGCGATATTTCAGCCCATGATATAATATGATGCTTGACAAGACAGAGCTTAGTCTTGCGAGTTAAAGGGGTTATCCCGAAAGAGAAGCGAAGTAAAATGTGCTTGAGAGACAACGCTTAGTCTCAATGAAAAGGTAAATTGGAGGCAGAGCTTAGCCTCATGCAGATAGGAAGGAAGCGGTTAGCCTTATGCATATGGGAGGTAGAGCTTAACCTCGTGCAAAAATGGAGTCAGAGCTTAGTCTCATGCAAATAAAGGCAGAGCTTAGCCTTATGCAGATGGAAGGCAGATGATTAGCCTTATGTAAATAGGAGGCAGATGATTAGCCTTATGCAAATGGGAGGTAGAGCTTAACCTCGTGCAAAAATGGAGACAAAGCTTAGTCTCATGCAAATGAAGGCAGAGGTTAGCCTTATGCAGACGGAAGGCAGACAATTAGCGTTATTCAAATAAGAATAAATAGCAAATGCTAGTAGAATTTCTTAGCTAGTAATAGGTTGTGGTATTGCGATTGTTGCGAGAACTGTGACTATGGGGCATGTTCGCCCTTTTTTGCTGATAGTAAACTTTGCATTGCGACTGTGTTGAAGTTTGTGACTTCGAAACTTGTTTGTTTTTTACTCCTACATCCAAAGAAAAATTGTGAGATCTGTAGGTGGGGAAGGTTTGTTCATATCTCCGCTGGCTTTACTTGCTTCGCTCTACTTGGTCTGATGATTCTGTTTGTGTCATCGGGGTAGCGTTTGCTAAACAAAGCTATATTTTGAAAACGTGCATGATTTTATAAAGACATAGTAAAATTATATTTTGAGAAATTTAGATGAACCGACGACCGTGACATGGTTCAAGACATTGCAACCACTCATGCTACGGAATTTTGAGGGTCCTCAAAATTCTGCCCCAGTTAGAAGGTTGATGATTCTAACTGTTGTTCATGTTGCGATCGGCTGAACTTGATTTGAAATTTTAAGGGCCCTTCTCAAAATTCTGCCCCAGTTTCCAATTGCGGGGGGAAATGAGATTTTTATTGAATTATGACCAAACCCATAGGGCTGCCTACGTATCCCCTCTTAAACGGGAATCAGGTCGGGCGTAGTTCAGCTTACATCCTTGAAGAAAAGCATAGAGTTACACATAGTATCGCTTGACTGCATCTGAATTGATTGGCTTTGGCCAGACTTCTTCGTGCATTTCTGCAAGTATGGGAGCTCCGCCTGTCAAAACTCGGTGAACCATATACGGACCTTGCCAGTTGGGAGAAAATTTCCCTTTGGCTTCGTCTTGATGTGGAAAGATCTTCATTAACACCAGCTGCCCCAGTGTGAACTGTCTTGGCTTGACTCTCTTGTTGAAGGCTCTAGACATTCTATTCTGATAAAGTTGACCATGACATATTGCATTCATCCTATGAGGGCCAACTGCTCGTAGCGGCCTTTTATCCATTCTGCGTCACTGAGCTCAGCTTCTTGTATGATTCTTAAGGAAGGGATCTCCACTTCGACAGGGATAACAGCTTCCGTACCTTAAACCAGTAAATAAGGAGTTGCCCCGGTTGATGTGCGGACTCTGGTGCGGTATCCCAATAAGGCGAATGATAACTTTTCATGCCACTGTTTGTGCTTTTCTATCATCTTTCTCAATATCTTTTTGATGTTCTTGTTGGCGGCTTCCACAACTCCATTCATCTATGATCTATAGGCTGTGGAATTCTTGCGCTTGATTTTGAAAGTCTCGCGCATGGCTTTCATCAGATCACTGTTGAGATTGGAGCCGTTGTCGGTGATGATTGACTCCGGAACCCCGAACCGACAAATGATATGGTCGCGGACAAAGTCTTCCATGAACTTCTTAGTCACTGATTTGTATGATGCCGCTTCGACCCATTTGGTGAAGTAATCAATAGCTACTAGGATGAACCTGTGTCTATTTGAGGCTGTAGGCTCGATTGGTCCAATAATTTCCATTCCCCAGGCGACGAACGACCAAGACGATCTTGTTGCATTGAGCTCATTTGGGGGTACATTTATCATATCTGCATGTACTTGACATCGATAGCATTTTCGGACATATTGGATGCAGTCCGTTTCCATGGTCATCCAGAAGTAACCGGCTCTGAGTATTTTCTTTACTAAGACAAAACCATTCATATGCGGGCCACAGGTCCCAACATGTATCTCTTCAAGTAGTCTGGAGGCTTCCTTTGCATTGACACATCTTAATAATCCCAAGTCAGGAGTTCTCCTGTATAGGTTTCCTCCACTGAGAAAGAAATTATTGGACAATCTCCGGAGCGTGCATTTCTGAGTGTGATTTGCAAGCTCTGGGTACTCTCCTTTTGACAAGTATTCCCTGATATCGTGGAACCATGGTCTCCCGTCTGCTTCTTATTCAATGTGGGCATAGTATGCTGGCTGGTTATGGATATTTACCGTAATAAGATCAGTTAAGTTCTTATCTGGGTGCTATATCATGGACGAGAGAGTGGCCAACGCATCGGCAAACTCGTTCTGAATTCTGGGGACGTGTCGAAATTCTGCCTTTGTGAACCTTTTCCTCAATTCCTGCACATGGTGCAGATATGGAAATATCTTGGAATTCTTGGTAGCCCATTCTCCTTGTACTTGGTGTATTAGCAGATCTGAGTCACCAATTACTAGCAACTCCTGGATATTCATATCAATGGCCATATTGAGCCCTAAGATGCAGGCCTCATATTCTGCCATATTGTTGGTACAGGGAAATCTGAGTTTGGCAGATACCGGGTAATGTTGACCTGTTTCCGACATCAGGACAACTCCAATGCTGACTCCTTTGAAATTGGCTACTCCGTCGAAGAACATCCTCCACCCGTCATAGGGTTCTGCAATGTCTTCTCCTATGAATGACACTTCTTTATCAGGAAAATACGTCTTCAGGGGTTCGTATTCTCCTCCCACAGGATTCTCGACAAGATGATTTTCCAGTTCTTTCCCCTTGACCGCTTTCTGAGTCACATAGACAATACCGAACTCACTCAACAGGATTTTCCATTTGGCCAGTTTGCCAGTGAGCATGGGCTTCTGAAAGATATATTTCAAAGGATCCATCATTGATATGAGATACGTTGTGTAGGCACAGAAGTAATGCTCAGCTTCTGGGCTACCTAGGTTAGAGCACAACAGGTACATTCCAGTAGAGAATACAGTGCCTCATGTGGAGTGAACTTCTTACTCAGATAATAAATAGTCTGTTCCTGTCTTCCTGTCTCGTTGTGCTGCCCCAAAACGTAGCCAAAAACTCCATCTAATACCGCAAGGTAGAGTAGCAAGGGTCTACCTGGCTCTGGAGGGATCAAGACTAGTGGAGTTGACAAGTATTCCTTGATTCTGTCGAAAGATTTTTGACAATCCTCGGTCCATTTAGTTGCAGAATCCTTCTTTAACATCTTGAAGATCGGTTCACATAAGATCGTGGACTTGGCTATGAATCGACTGATGTAGTTAAGGCATCCCAGGAAACTCATCACATCTTTCTTGTTCTTTGGCGGTGACAATTCTTGGATGGCTTTGACCTTCTATGGATCTAGTTCTATTCATCGGCGGCTGACGATGAACCCAAGCAATTTCCCAGCAGGAACCCCAAACGCACACTTCGCGGGGTTTAATTTCAAGTTATACTTTCGCAGCCTGTTGAAGAACTTTCTCAAATCTGCTGTATGGTCGGTGGCTCTTTTGGACTTGATGATGATGCCATCCACATACACCTCAATTTCTTTATGTATCATATCATGAAAGATAGTGGTCATAGATCTCATATAGGTGGCCCCAACATTCTTTAGGCCAAACAACATCATCTTATAACAGTAAACTCCCCATGGCATAATGAAAGCCGTTTTCTCAGCATCTTCCTCGTCCATCCAAATCTGATGGTAACCAGCAAAGCAATCCACGAACGACTAAAGCTCATGCTTTGCACAATTGTCAATCAGGATGTGTGTGTTCGGGAGAGGGAAATCATCCTTCAGATTGGCCTGGTTGAGATCCCGGTAGTCGACACAAACCCTGACCTTTCCATCTTTCTTGGGCACTGGCACGATGTTATCTAACCATGCTAGATATTCAACTACCCTGAGAACCTTGGCGTTGATTTGCTTGGTAACTTCCTCTTTGATTTTCAGACTCATATCAGGCTTGAATTTTCTGAGCTTCTACTTTACCGACGGGCACATTGGATTGGTTGGTAACTTGTGAGCAATAATGGATGTACTTAGACCAGTCACATCATCATACGACCATGCAAATATGTCTTCATACTCTTTCAAGAATTGTGTGTATTCCACTTTCTCTTATGACGATAGATGAATGCTGATGCGAGTTTCCCTGACAGTTTCTGAATCTCCCATGTTGACTATCTCGATTCCATCCAGATTAGACTTAGGTCTATTTTCAAAATCCTCAACTTCTCTGATAATTTCGTCAGGTATGGTATCTTCTTCTTCTGAATCACTGTCCTTTTGTTGCGTTGTCTCATTGCAGGTCACTGTCACTGGTTTATTAAGACAGGAAATAGTAATGCTGTAAGATAAAATAATGAGAGAAAATGATAGTAAATGAAAACAGATTCATTGAAACATAAAAGTGATTTTCGAATGTTTTGGAACCTTGGATATTTTATTGGAAAATGCAAAAAATAGGAAATGCGGAAAAGGAAATCATTAGCAAAATGAAATAAACAATTCTTATTCAGCCTTGCTACCCCGGGACTCGTCGGGCCTTGGATGGTCTGACAGTCCAATTCTTGAGAAACGATCCCTTGCTCACAGTTTGGATGGTAGGGACTTCCTCTTCTTCCTTCTCAACAATAACACAACAGTCCATGTCACCATCTTCCAGGAATAGATCTTTTAAAGCTGCTAGAGTTTCTTCTTCTTCTGACCCCCATATGATATCAACTTGCCGAAAAGTCTGCTCCAAATGTGGTATAGGCTATTCCAATGGATAGTAGGGAACGCACCATGGTGGAGACCAGTCTTCGTACTCCTTCCAAGTGTATTTTTATCCCATCCCAAAAGTGGTGCCATGGTGGTTCAACTGTATTGGTTTTGAAATCCCCTGAATATTTTTCCCAAGTCCTCTGCCAGGCTCGTATCCACTCCAGTTCAGTATGCTTTCGATCTTACTGTCCCACCATTTGTCTTTATCCACTACATTGACCGGTTCAATGTGGTGGTAGGTTTCTCCACCCAGCCTTCTTCTACCCTCAATCACCGGGATGGTCTGCTGACTATAGATATGGTTGCTTCCATCTCCGTGGATGATTACGTCCTGGTGGTTCCATTCAAATTTCACTGCCTGATGAAATGTTGATGCCATATCCCCAGCGACATATATCCATGGGTGTCCCAACAACAGATTATAGGATGCCGATATGTCTATCACCTGAAATTCAATTTCGAACCATGTAGGTCCCATATGTAGACAAAGACTGATTTCGCCGATGGTAGACCTCTGAGAATCGTCGAAAGCCTTTGCATTTATAGATCCTTCTTTGATCTCGTGCAATCCCTTGCCCAATTTCTTGAGTGTTGTCAACGGACAGATGTTGAGGCTGGATCCCCCGTCGATCAGAATCTTGGTGATAAAGTAGTCCTCACATTGCACAGTGATGTGTAGTGCTTTGTTATGACTTAGCCCTTCCAGGCGGCAACTCGTCCTCGTGGAAAGTGATCTTGTGACTCTCCAGTACTTGACCTACCATATTGGCCATTTCTCCACTAGTTATGTTATTCGACACATATGCTTCGTTCAGCACTTTCATCAAAGCATTCATGTGCGTCTCTAAATTCTGCAGCAATGATAGAATGGATATCTGGGCTAGAGTTTTTTTCAGCTGATCGATGACTGAGTATTCCCTGGCCTGCACTTTCCTCCAAAGATCATATGGGCCTGTCTCAATGACGGGTGGCCTGTTTGAAGCATTTTTGCTAGACTCTTCCAAGTATTTAGGTGTATAGACCCTGCCGTTCCTTGTCATCCTCTGTGTATACCGGCTTCTTCTATCTTGACTTTACTTTTCCTTCTTGCTTCAGCCGTGTAATCCCAAGGTACGGTCTTATTATTGAAAGGCAGTGTGGTTGACACCGTCATTGTGATCGGTGTAGCTATTTTTACTTCAAATGGAATGGGTGCCATATAAAGCGGCATGACTTCAACCTTGAACGACAAATGTGTGTTTGCAAGGGGCATTGTTTCAAGATTGAATGGGATTGATGCAGTTACTTCAACATCTCCGGATGGCTGAATCTGGACTATGATAGGATTAAGAGCGACTGCTGGCTTCTTTGGATCATCACCTTATATGATTAACCCGATCGACCCCTCTAGGTCCCAATCTTCTTCTTTCTCTATCATGTTGACACCTCTATGGTCTGGAAGCGGATTGTTGCAAACATTGGGAGAAACTTCTTTTGCCTGGAGGAACTTGTTATCAATCATAGAATGGATCTTATCCTTCAATGAGCGATATTCATCAATTGTATGCCCCTTTATGCCGGAATGGTATGCACAGGTCTTGTTTGGATTGACCCATTGGGATGGATTTTCAGGGGTTATAGTAGGGATATGAGTGACATAACCAGAAACTTTTAATCTTTCATACAGCTGGTCGATAGGTTCAGCAATGACAGTTTATTGTTTAGGAGGTCTGCGTTCAAAGTTAGGTCGAGGTCTCAGGGAATTTTGGCGAGCAGGGGGTGATTGGAAGTGAGATGGCCGAGAGTTGTAGGTATGATAAACAGGAGCTGGTTAGGAATATCTGTGGGAAGTAGGTTGATATGTAGGTGGTGGAGATGGCTGATATGTTGATGGAGGTCCTAACTGATAGGTGGGGGAGGGTGCTTGATAGGTGAGTGGGGAAGTTCTATATACCAACGGGGATTTGGGTCCCTGTGCAACCATTACCGTTCCTGCATCTTTCTTCTTGGATATACCACCATACTGCAAGGCTTTGTTGGTGTCCTGTAGTGCCTCAAAGTTAGTGACCATTCCACTCTTGATACCTTCTTCAATTCTCTCACCCAACTTGATGGTGTAAGAGAATATGTGGTTTTCAATCACCATTAGCCTCTCATAATACCGCGGGTCTTGTGCCTGGATGAAGAATTTGTTCATTTGTTCTTCCTCTAGGGCAGGCCCGACCTTGGCTGCTTCAGATCTCCAGCGAGCGGTATACTCGCGAAAAGTTTTGGTGGGCTTCTTTTTAAGGTTCTAGATTTAGAACACGTCTGGTGCATTCTCCGTATTGAACCTGAATCGGTCCATAAAGTCTGATTCCATGCTTACCCAGTTGGACCACTTCTTAGGGTTTTGGCTGATGTACCAAGATAAAGCATCTCCTCTGAGGCTCCTCATGAACAATTTCATGCAAATCTTCTCATCTTTTCCTACTCCAACCAATTTATCATAATAGGTCCTCAGATGGACCCTGGCATCACCTGTACCATCGAATATTTCGAACTTAGGAATTTTGTAACACTCCGGTAGTTCAACATTGGGCTATAAGCAGAGATCTTCGTAGTTCCACCCTTCAACTCCCTTTCTTCCTTCAATGCCCTGAACTTGACTAGTCATCTTCTTGAGTTCCTCGGCAAAATTCTTAATGATCATATACTTCTCACTGGATTCAGGTGTGTAAGCAATGTGTTGGGTGGAGTGAGGTAGAGTCTTCACGCATATGGGGTTGTTCTGATGACCTGGTGTTTGAGCATAGAGGTGGTCACTTGTGGAGTATTGTGGTTCAGGGATAATTAACGGGGTATTTCTTGGAGCGTGGAAAGTGTGGTGCTTGTGCTGTGGTGGGATAATTTGTTTTTTTGGTGGAGTTGTATGATGATGAGTCGTGAGAGGGTTCTGTTTGTTTGGGATGTTCTGAAGAGTTATGGGATTTTGAGTGGCATATGGGACACTGAGTGAGAAGGATAAATTTTCCAAGTTCCGGACATGCTCAAGCTCCCCTTGGAGTTTCAACAACCTTTGATCGAGTTGTGACATAGCATCATTCTGAACCTGAGTACCTTGATTGTCAAGAGCTTCTGTTCGTTCCACTGGCGTTGTGTTTTCCTGTCTTATGTTGCCCAAATCTTCCATTTTACCTTTGCCTTTCCCTTTAAGTGGAGGAGGAGGAGGGCCCCTGGATCTTGTGTGATATGATGATGATGCCATAATGCACGAACCAACCTTTGGGGAGGGGAATAATCAAAAACCAAAAAAAATAACGAAAGGTAGCTAATGGCACTTGGCCTTATTACATTGGTAAAAGCAATAAAATAGACGAGTCCAAAACGACATTAAAATAATGAGCAGGAAATAAAGTCACTAATGGCACTTGGCCTTATTACATTGGTAAAAGCAATGAAAAGGAAACCTAGACTACTAGGTCCCCGAAGGACCTTCCCCAGGCTTGGTCTTCTTGGTTCTATCAATCAGGTTCCCCGGGTCGTGCATGCCCAACAACAGGTATACCCTTGCTAGATTCCCTCATTCGTTTCCCTCAACATTCTGGCAGTCGGAGACCCTTTTTCTTGTCTTTTCTTCTAGCTCTATCAGACCCTGCTCCATATATTCCAACCTTTTACTAGATTTGATGGCCCTTTCCTTCAACTCATTGATCAATTCCATATTAGTCTTGTGTTGCTCCAGATGCTCAGCCTCAGATTCACAAACCCCTTTGCGTAGATTATTGTATTTCACCTGAGCCTCAGCCGCTTCGCCTATGACCCTGTTTCTGCTGATGCCTGGCTCAACTATCCCTACTATGCTATCTTCCAACCATGATAGGTAAAAGCGTACATTCCCTGCGTGTCATCTGTCGGGCTCGATGGTGTCCTTTTATACAATAACCTTGAGATGCCACAGATGCTGAGCTTCACATTTGTACGGGATATCGTCATCTTGAAAATCTGCCCTGTAATGACTCAGTTTGGAGACTCGCGGTATAAATTGATTTCTACCCGCCTGTCTTATGACCCTGATGGGAACATATGGATATATTCCCCTTAAACCAATCAACACCAGGTGCGGAGCGTCCCTCGATCTGATGATGAATTCACTGGTAGGGAACCATTCGAACATCCATTGAACCTGGTCCTCGGTCAAATTATCAAAAAACTGCGCCCATTCTGTAGCATTTTCCAGTTGAGCAAACCTATCAGGGATGTTGGTCATCCTCTTAGGGTGGTGGAAGGCTATATGATCATTCCACGCCCTTCGTGGAAATTCCTGACGATATTGGCCTCTCTGGAGATTCTCCAATAACCAAACCTGTAGTAGCAGATTGCAACCCTCAAAGTGTTTATCCCCCTTTCTGGCAGTGGTCCAAAGCTCGGTATATGTCTGCTATGATCATAGGGACAATGGTATATTTTTGTCCTTCGATCCCTTCCATTAAGGTTTTGGCTACCATAGCCAGTCTAGTGTGAATCCGGTCTCCTTTTCTTGGAAACACCATTAGACCCAGGAAGAAAACGACGAACACAAAAACCCTGTGGTGAATATGACCCAAGGAAGTAATAGAGAAATCGTCGTGGAAGATACGATAGGATTTGCTATGGATGTATCATTCATAGAGATAGTCAAAAGGTATGTAGGACTCTGTCAGGCACTCTAAACCATCGTTCTTCTTCAAACCCCCCCTAGCGACACGATTCTCTGGTACCAAAAAACCTAGAATTCCCAAGTTAATCTCGCAAAGCCCCCTATCTCCTCCAAAAGGGGGATCATTTCTATGTTGCCAACACAGAACACAGACCTTTCTCTGTCCCAGAACATAGTGGCTGCTTCGATCAACATGTTGTTTGGTTGAATATCCAGTAAAGAAGGCAAGTTCCTGAGGACCCTCTTCGCATTGTCTTTGTCACTGGGCGATAGGTCTTCCCACCAATCCAGCAAAAGTGGTGGTATTCTTTGGACCATGCCGAACCTGGGGACTTCATGCCTCATTTTCTGCAAAATAGATAAGGTTAGAGCCTTACACCCGCCAGATTCGACTATTTATACACATAAGATTAGCATGCATGCATTTAGTTCTCCAAATAAATGCACAGAACGTGACTGTGTCCGTTGAGATTATGAAAAACCCGACGGACTTTTGGATAAGGCTGTCTTAAAGGGTTATCGTGCGGACGACACGTTAACCCAAATAGGTTTGACCTTGATGCATGCACAATATAACCGAGTAAGGTTTCTATGGGTTTTTAGACTGGTACCCTCAAGAGTACAACTTGAGGGGGAAAGGCACGAAACCGTCAACTACACCGCTGATCGACTAGTTTTACCGCAAATAAGCCTTTCCGAATTTAGGGGTGATATAAAATGGAAGGACGCAAACACTCATCAAGCGTTGCTATAGGATCTGTATAGGCACGAGTAGAATATGATGTTGAGCATGATTTATGCAACAATAAATGAGCAATAAAAGCATGTTGTCATGTATTTGCACGTTATGAAAGCGGTAAATAAAACAATTATAATTGAAAAAGAAGTTACAAAGGAAAACAAAAAGAAACATGTCAATTTTGATCCTGAAGGGAATAAATACTTGAAAGAGATAAACGATTAATGGCACATAAAGGGGGGGGGGGGAAGGGAATGGTTGCAAGTATTAACAAAGTAAACACAAGTTCACAAAGCAGTTTGGAGAATGGTAAAAGCGTAGAATAATCCCCAGCAGAGTCGCCATGCTGTCGCGCCCCCCTCTTTCCTCCCCTTTCGGACCAGTCAGAGTATTCGACATTATTAGAAAAACTCATTTCCGTTTGGGAAAGGGATAAGGAATTGAAGAGTCACCACCTAAAGATTTTTAAGGTGCGTTAGGGCACCTACTAAAGGTTATTTATAAATACAGATTAGATAATCAGAGATAGAGTGAGGGCTTGAAATTACTTCAACGGGAAGGTGTTAGGCACCCCTCGAAGTCCACAACTGTGGTTCCCGGCCCAAACAAACATTGTAAACAGATAGCATATAAGCAATAAGCACATAGGTAAATAGATGAAGATTTTTAGAAGACTTACAGTCCAAGCACACATATGTTCTTAAGTTTAAAAGATTCAAAGTCTAATAACATATACAAAATTCCAGAGGTTTTTCAATCTAAGCACATGGGTGTAAGGGATAGGGGGTCCTAGGTTGTTTAACCTATAGGATCACATCAGTAAAATGCCTGGTATTCACTCCCCAGAAGAGGAGCTACACGTGGCATTAGCGCACCAGATATCATATCCATGTCTACCCGTCCCACCCCTTAGTGGTTATTAAGCGAGTTTATTTAATGATCTCTATGCGTGTTGTTACCCGTCCCTTCTTAATGGACCTTGAGGAATTTAGGACCTCTAAATATAGGCAGTTCTAGACAAAAACCAAAAGGTTAAAAGGATAAAATTCTAAGCGACATGCAAGAACAAATAGTACTTTACAAATAAATGCAGGAAAAGCAGTTAAGAGGCTCAGATTTACCTCCACAGATAATGCACATAAGCAGCACGTCTCAAACACAAACGAGAGGCAGTTTTATTAGACGGAATCCTAAGACAGGATATCTAAGTAAATATCAATGCACAGAAGTATGCAACTTGTTTAAAAACTCAATAGCAAGGACCTAATCAGTTTGCCTACTGATTTTGAAACCTGTTAGCCTTTAGACAGTAAACCCAATCAAAATAGTATTCATTTTTTTAAGAGATTGATTACCTAAGGCTTTCTTAGGCGTGGGGTTGTGCGTAGTAACTACCAAAACTATTAGACAGTTCAGAGGTTGTTTTACCTAAAACATGCTGTTCTAAATGATATAAATCTGAGAATGCAGAGATAGTTACCAATTTCTATTAAGAGCAGACATGATAATCATATGCGAGGCTATCTTATACCTTTTCATGATTCAGCAGTTTAAACTAGGCGTAGTTAAGTAAATGTAAATGACATCCTAGAACATGGTATCTAATATGCACATATAAATGCAAGATGGCTAAGACATAATTTCAAGATGCACAGGATTCCTAAAGCATGATTTCTAAAATGCACAAAGAGTTACAGGATGATTGGGACATATTTTGAATGCACATGAGTATTAATTTTGTCACCCTAGGAGCAGGATTTCTAAGTGGTAGGCATAAGCGTAAATTAAGGACATGCTGTACGTTAAAGCAGTACATATGAAAGCCTTAAGGACATGATATCTATGTTTGGCATGGTTTGAAGGAACATGTTAGTCCTAAGCATGGATTCTAATGTAGATATAGGGAACGTAAAGCCTAAGGCATGATTTCTACCCAGTGGCATAGATAAGATCATATAGCTATCCCCCCATTTCACTAGCCATCCCCCAGTATTCATTTACAATAATTATTATAGACCAGCTGAATAAATTACATAAATAGATAAAGTAAAAGAAGAAGTTAAACTATAGGGAGCCTGAAAACATGCCCAGATTCCCAGAACCTCAAGTGCCCAAATGTTTCATAGCCTTTCTCATATCCGGGTGTTTCATAGTTTCCTAAGGACCTCAAGGGATCCCGGGCAGTGCTCACACCCATATTTCATAATAATATTTGAGTAAGTGCAGTGTGGAAGGGCCAGCCCTAGTGCATTAGAGTTCAGAGGGATCTCACAGGAATCCCAAGGCAGTCATACACTGGAGGGGTAGAGTGAGAGTGCTTGACATAGTTTTCAAAATGGTATAATAAGGAAGCAATATTTGAAAGAAGGGATTCAGTTGAAGTAGTTTTATAAAATAGGAGAGTTGTTTAGCAGTAAAACAATTTTGATAAGAGCGGTGAAATCAAACGAACAACAGATCAAACACAGAGCCAAACAGGTTCAACAATACTCAAATAACAACCCTTCACACATGGATAATTAGGGACCGGGGACACATAATACACATATAATAAACATAAGTCTCTTGCAATTAAGGGGAAGCTGATAGTGTAAATAGTGAAACATGAATTCGGGAATGCTAATAAAACATAGTCAGAATCAGAAGTGCTTAGGGGGTTCATGGGATTGGGAGATAACATAGTATAAGATTTAATAGCAGCAACGAGGACATAGAAGCACTAAACATGATTGAGCATAGCATCAGGGCAACTTAGGGTAACAAATCAATAAGGCATACCAGAACTAGGCTACTAGTACACAAGCATCAAAATAGAATTGAGTCATATTGAATCACATTACAGGTTTATAAGAACATGATAATCCTAAAGAGTTAAGACATAATTAGCATACTAGATGAAGTAATGATGCAAAGAGGTCAATTACATGTTGAACAACAAAACAATAGATAGAAACAAACCAGGAACATGATAAACTGAAGCAGTAAAAGGAACATATTGGTTTTGGGACTTAAATTGAAAATCAGAACATACCAGTAAAGGGACAGTAAACACAAAGGTGAAGGGCAGGAGAGCACAACAGTTAGTCTTGGCTTGCAGCCGGATAACTCAGAATAATAGTAAGTGACACAGAAAGAGAGCAGAAAGCTTTGAGTGTAAGAGATAGAGTTTGAACTAATGTGTTCGTGTATGTTTAGTGTCAATTAGAGAGAGCATATATAGTAGTTTGAAACTAAGTAGCATAAGGTAACAATCAAAGTCAGGCAGTGATTGCGGAATCAGAATCAATCAACATAAGATCAATATAAGTACTCCCTTCAATTAAGGAGTTAACTTTGAACGGAAATAAACATGCAATAAATAAGAAAAGATACCATATGACTGGAATATAACACAATAAGAAAATAATTTCAGCACAATACCAATATAGAACATGTAATTGAGGCTAGGTTCAGAGGATTCTAATTAAGAAAATAACACAAGAATTAATTTGACAGCATAGTCGACCATAAAATAAGGCAATAAATAAGCTAAGGTCGAAAAATCAGCAGGGAAATCATCATAAGGGATTAGTGAAAGGTATCAATCACAGGGAATCAAGGGTTCAAATAGGAAATAGTACTGATTAGAGGGAATCAACACAAATTGCACAGAATAAAGACATTATAAGCAAGGAAGAAGGCAAGAATTAGAACCCTAATAGACATGGTAAAGTAAAGATCATATAGAATCATGGATTCAAACTGGAATATAGTACTGATAAACATAAACCTCTGAGAGTAAGCGAGGTAAGCACATAATAGGCAGAATTAGAAACCTTAGTAAGTTAAACAAGGTGAAAATCAAAAAAATACTCAGATTAATCGAAGCAGATTCATGAGAATTAAACATGCAAACAAGTTTGCAAGAACGAACAGTAAAGATAAACTCAGAACCCAAAAATTAAACCAAGAAACTTAGGGTTTTCAACATAACAAAATCAGATGACGGAAAAACTTAAACAAATCGGTTAAACATAGTGAAAATCACAGAATAACACTAAAGTCAGAAGAAGAATCATTTTTTGAAAAGGGGTTAAGAAACCCTAGTTTGAAGATGAAGAGATGCTTTAGGAAAGTTGGAAAATCTTTAAGAAAACAACAAAATAACTCGGAATATACCTAGGTCTATTGCAGATCTAAGAAATCCAGTGTTAAAATTAGGGTTTCAGAGAGAGAACCCAAAAAGAGAGAGAGAGAGTCGGCTTGGAAACCACAGGTTCTAGCCGGAGATGGGAGGATCTTACTCAGATGGCCATGGACGTCTTGAGAATGACACGAAAGCCATAGGAGGTGAGCACGGACCGCGGGGCTGGATGAATAACCAACCAGTCCCTTGAGGACCTCAGGGATGCAAGAATCGAGCCATAAAGAGAAGCCATAGAGAGGGGATTAGGGTTTGATGCAGAGAGGATTTGAGAGAGAAAGGGAAGGGGATGACGACGGATAGAAGATGAGGGAAACGAGAGAAGTGAGGGTTTGGGAGGGGGATCGTTTGGATTAATTAAGGAAATGGTAAATCCGGACTGTTGATAAGAGTGATAAACGGTCAGGATTGAAGTGGGGTATTAGGTTGGGTAGGATAAATGTATTGGGCCTGGGTGTTTGGGCCGTTTTAATCAGACCTGGGTCTGGTCTAATTAGGTTATAAATGAAATGGAAGTGGCTATCTGTTAAATACCCCATGTAAATTAATTATAACAATTTATAAAAAATATCTGTTAATTATAAAAATGAATTTCATGCGTAGAAAATAATTAAGATGATTACTTAGTATTTTAAAAATACAAATGGACAAGAAACGATCAACATGGTACTAAATGGACAAGAAACGATCATTTTGCTTCAAAACTCCCACTTCCTAGCCCAACTAGTGTCCGAAGGCATGCACATGGCAATGAACAATTATCTCAACCATGTGTGGATGAACAACATCTTACACCCTCTTGCCCCATCAGTGAACTTGAATCAAGCCCAGTCAAAGAGACACCAATGGAGTCTACCACCCCATTTCAACCCAATACAGTCCCAACAAGCACCGGTCGATCTTCCCTTCTTCCCACCAGGGGAGATCACCAATATGAACCCAATTTTCATCCCTTGGTGAGTCCCAAATGAAACAGTAGCACCCCAAAACAACATCAACATGAATCCACCCCCCATGCAAATCCAGCTCAACCATAGAATCCCCATGCTCCACCACAAATTCCTCAAGCCATTCCTCAGGCACAACCTTCTCCCAACGCACAAGAACCAGAACACAATCAAATGGAGGAGGAAGAGGAAATAAATCTGCGGGGGTCAGGACCAGTACTAGAATTTTCAAGACTCAACGAAGTAAAAGTGTATCTATATAGGGACCAACGAGAGAAGAGGTATGTTCTCAATTGCCCACGTGCACTGTACAAATACTCAATGGATGTGAGGCTTCCCCAGGACCCGACGGTAGGAAACCATGCAATGATCCTAGTTCCATCGCTAAGGAGAAGTCCTGTTCTTTAAGCACAGAGGGAGAATTGGGCTTCAAACAACCATGCACCAATGTATAAGCCTACTAATATTATTATTTGGAATATTCGTGGGGGTAACAATGAAAATTTCAGGGATAATTTTTGCGAAATGCTAGATACCCATAGGCCTTGCATGGTTACGCTCTTAGAAACAAGAATGGAAAGCCATCTCTTCCTCCTTAACGATTTTGATTTTTCCTAAATGATCGAGATCCCAAGTGATGGTCAATCTGGTGGTATAGTGCTGCTTTGGGACACCAATGTCGTCATAGTGCACAACTTTGTTAGAAAGAATCATGAAATTCATGCCACAATCGAGGTAATCCTTTCAAAAACTACTTGGATTTAATCTTCAATTTATGCTAGCACTAACCTTAATAAAAGGGATGAGATATGGAATAACATAGAAAATATTTTTAGTAGTTACAAAGGTCCATGGTTACTAGGGGGATTTTAATGGCATCCTTACTTCCAATGACAAGCTAGGTGGTAACCCCATTAATCGTAGACGTAGCAACTTATTATGGAATAATATTAATCATTGTAATCTATTAGACCTAGGCTACAAGGGATGTAAATACACCTGGTTGAACCATAGCCAAAAAATTGGTGTTACTAGCTAGCCTTTCTTGGAGACTTTTATAAAACTCTAGCACCCCATGGTGTCACCTCATTATGGCAAAATATGATACCAGTAAATGTACCACGAGTACTTCTTTCATCTGGAAATCCATCCTAAAGGGTTGGAAAGTGTGTTGCCAAGGCATTCTTTGGAATCCATCCACCACCTCTAGAATGAACATTTGGACTAACAAATGGATTTAAAATTCCAACACACTTAGATGCTCACTAGAAGGACCTCTTAATAAGAATGACCTCAATCTCTCAATAAGTGATCTGATAAAAAACAAGGAGTGGAATGTTAAGGCCTTTTCCATTGGACTACCCCTGGAGACAATGGAGAACTTAATTCTGACACCTATCCCTTGCAAAAAGGAAACAATTGATAGATTTAGTTGGAGCCTCAACCCTAATGGTACCTTCACAACAAAGTCGTGCTACAATCTTGTCACTAATTCCATCCCCAATCCAAATACCTTTGAATGGATCTGGAACCTCCATTGCCCTTCAAAAATAATTTTTTTTATGGAAATGCTTACATAACAGAATTTCTAGCCAAAATAGGTATAAATATCGACACTACATGCACGATTTGTAGAGAGGGAATAGAAGATAGCTCCCACATCTTTGTGCACTGCCTATCTCATGCAATCTTTGGAAAAATATGGCCCTACCCTCCCTAAATGCGATGAGTAATACAAACTGGTTGATAAATCTAAGGGATATTTTCATCTCCCATAACTCTAACACAATTAGCTGGGAAACCCTTTTCCCCTTCATCATTTGGGAGATATGGAAAATAAGAAATAACAATAATATAAACAACCGCAAACTTAATATTGATATAAACAATACATTCCATCTTGCATGGGAATTTATTTTTTTCACAGCAAAAAATCCTTTCACAAACAAGAAGATCAAAACTAGGGTAAAGTGGGAAAAACCACCCAAAAACATGATCAAACTAAATTGTGATGGTGATTTTACTAGTAATACTAACACAAAGGTCTTGAGGGAGCATTCCGGAATAGCAATGGATATTGGATCATGGGATTCCACAAATCAATCCAAGCACTCTCCCTTACACATGTTGAATTGATGGCACTACTGGAGGGACTAAAAATTTCTAGGGAAATGCACTTCGAAAAGCTGGTAATTGAAACTGACTCCACGGAAATCATTAAACTTATATATGAAGACACTAACAATTTCTCTAACATTGTCTCTGATTGAAAGTGGTTAATGAACCAACTGAAGCACCCACTCCTGAGGCATAATTTCAGAGAAGGCAATGAAGTGGCACATCTAATGGCCAAAGCAGCAGTCAATCATCCTCCCTCTACTACGTGTTTCTACCATGCTCGTCCACCTTATTTTGTTGAAGATGAATTGTTAAAGGACAAGCATGCGTTTTATAATAGTATTAAAAATATTTCTACTAGTACCTGTAACTATCTAGAAAGTATGGGCAATAATAATGCCCTAAAAACTATTTCCAACATTGTGTAACTCCTTTTCTAAATAAGTATGCCGTTTATGTTAAAAAAAATCTTTGAACTGTTTTTTTCTCTTTTAATTTAAAACTAAATGTTATCCAGGTTGGGTTTTCAACAATTAGTTTGTCACCAATTTCACAGTAGACATTTAGCTAATATATCTTTTATGATAATTTGATCACTTAATGCCTCTAAGTAGTTCGTGTAAATCACTACTTAAGTATAACTTATATTTTGCCTTAACTAAGTCTTAATTAACTTAAGTCCGGTTGGTAAACCATTTTAATATAGATCTTAAGAAGTGCCTTACACATTCTCTTTAAGATTAATTGACTTCTTACCTTAGAATTTCTTAAGTTTAGCAGACCATCTACAAAGTGTAACGACCCGACCGGTTGCTTTGATTTATAGAACTCTGTTCCCCTAAACAAGACTTCCCGTACATGCTTTTACAGTTTTATGACTTGTGGGGATAGTTAGTTCGGGATTTGAAAGGGTTCGGGTGGAAATCAGAACACTTGGTTCCTTAAGGTTGGCTTAAAAGGTCAAGTTTGACTTCAGTCAATATTTTGAGTAAACAACCTCAGAATTGGTATTTGATGGTTCAAATAGGTTCGTATGATAATTTCAGACTTGGGCGTATGTTCGGATCGGGTTTTAGATAAATCAGAAGCGTTTCGGCGCCTAATATCAAAAGTTGGTTCTTGATGTTCTTTAAACTTGGTTTGGACCAGGTTTTGGTGATATCGAGGTCCAAACAGATATCCGATACCGGGAATAGTTTTGTAATGTCATTTTAGACTTGTACACGAAATTTGGTGTCATTCTGAGTAGTTTAAGTACATTTCGGTGCATTGGAAGTGAATTGAAGAACTTGTCGTTCTTAAGTTTGATTCAGAGTCGACCTCTCGTCACTACTTCTTCGAGGTTAGACTGGATACTTACTGGGTACATATTGTTTTATGTAATCACTCTACACTTCTGCACTTAACTGTGTAGGATCTGAGGCAGGTGCATCTAGATCCGTATCCGGTGCATATATCTGACTTGATTCGAGATTCCACGCTAAGCTGCCCCTTCTGAGCCTCCAGCAGCGTCCCTGGGTCTTCCTTTTATTTTGGTTCCCGTCTAATCCTTTTCAGAAAGTAGGATAGACATTCTTTTTTATAATCTACTAAATTGCCCGTATACTTGTGACACTAGATGTTGGCATGTATTAGTAGACTTATAGATTTTGGGTTTTATCCGTCCGATTATGACCATTTCTACTAGCTTAACCTATGAATTTAAATCGGTATCATATTAAATCTTCTAAGTTAAGGAAAAATCACTATACGAAAAATCAGTAAAAAATGGAAATGTTATTAAGTTATTCGTTGTCGGCTTGTCTAGCAATGTTGTTGGACGCCATCACGGCCTAATATGAAATTGGGTCATGACAATATGGTATCAAAGCTCTAGGTTCATGTAGGTATCACAAGTTATGGGAAAGTCTAATAGAGTCTTGCGGATCGGTGCAAAGACGTCCGTGTTTAACCAAAGAATTGGATTTCTTTGCCCAAAGCTATTTTAAGAAGAACACGAGTTTCTGATAACCAAAGAATAAGATTATAATGGTAGGTAAGCTCGTAAATGGAAAACAGTAAGATACATAAAAATTAATTATATTGCAATAGTATTTCGAATGTTTTTTTTTTCCTCCTCTTACAGGTTATATTTTTCTCCTTTATATAGGGAATTTCCTAATATAATGTCTGCCCTTTTCGGTCATTGAGCATTAATGACTAATTATGACTCTAATGTAACGTTACAATGAATCAACTGTAACTGTTGCGTGAATATTTTGTAATGTATGGATCTCTAATTTGAAGATCTCGGAATCTGTCCTTTATTCTTCCCAAATACACTTTTGACTGTGTCTCTTCATTTTCTCAATCAGGTTGAGACTTCTGTAGCTAATTAACCCATGGGTGTGATTTGTCGTGCCTTTTTGCCTCATACCTCTTCATAGAGTTCCGTCCAGCTGTCGTGTCTTCATTGCTCCACGTAGATTACTGAGTCATCAAGATTTATTACACGTGTGAAGCTCTTTTTACCAATACAGATAGTCCCCCACTATATTTGGTAAGTGGATACTCATTTATGGCGGGAACACTTCACTCAAATCATTGAATCTTTTCCTGTACGTAAGCGTTGCTTGTCACTTCCATTTAATGCTTATGCCTCGTGGAATTCTTGGGTTGGTTTTGCAATTGTTCAGCGTCTTTTAGGGCTTTCTTGCGGTTGCATCAGTCACGAAGTGACATCTTCAATTATGGTTTTCACATCATTGCTTCTTCTTTTTTTCCATTTTTTGACGGTTGTCTTCGAGTATAAATACCCCCTTTTCCTTTTCTTTCACGAAAAACTTCTAACGTGTAAACTTTATTTGTAAAGAACTTTTTTCTTTGCCTTTGTAGATATGTCTTCTTCAAACCAATCTAAGAGAGTCATAAACGTTGATGCATTGACACCCTCTTCTGCTCCAACTCGGAGTCGGAGGGGTGGTAGACTGAGGAGTTTAGGCTCTACTCCTTCGAGAGGCTCTTCTTCTTCCCAGATTGTTTCCCCTCCTTCTGCTAGGGCTTTAGTCTCTCCAAGAGCTAGGGTTTCCAGGTCTTTGTCTAGGGGTAGAAAACATCACGAAGCCCTACGCGAACCACTAGTTGATGAAATCATTCCTGCTGAGTTTACCTTCACTAGGGATAGTCCGGTTCTTGTAGATCAACCATTATCCCTTGATAGTGTCGATATGTATCCCACTCTTATTACCAAAGGTTTGATTCCCCTTGTTCGCAGGGAATGTTATTGGGAGTCTGATTTTCCCATTGTTATTTCGAATAGCAATAAAAGAATAACGTCTTACAAGACAAAGCATTCTTTTGTTTACACTAACCTTTTTACTCTAGGGTTTAGACCTCCTACTGATCCATTCATCATCGAATTTTGTTGTTTCTTCAACATTTGCTTAGGACAAGTTGGTCCTCTTGTGTGGCGGGTTGTCGCATGTCTTAGATGTTTAGCTTCTTTAGCCTTGGTTCCTTTTACCTTTACTCACCTCATTCATCTTTATTCTCCTACCTTATTTCGTCAAAGGGTTTTCACTCTGGCTGCTAGGAGCAAAAGAGTGTTGCTAACCCCTGATGATGATAAGGATAAAGGTTGGTACCTTCGGTACGTTGCTGTGCCCACTGCTGTTTTAGTGGGCGACGAAAATCTTCCCTTCCCTGAGAAGTGGAATCGCGCACGTGAGGTTTTGGCCCTGCTGTTAATGAGGCGCCTATGGCTGTTTTTGCTCCGTCCTTTAGAGAAATCTCTTCATCCGTTCCTGCTATTTCCTCTGCTCCTTTGGCCATTTTTGCTCCCGCTGCTGCCTTGCCCGTGGCTTTCTCAGCTCCTCAAGTTTCCGTGCCTGAGACTTCTTCAGCTCCACAAATTTCATTGCCTGTGGCTCCTTCATCTCAGCCTGCTTCCGTGCCTCCTGTTAGAGAAGTAGGGTCTTCCAGCAGGGAGATGAGGCAAGTGCTAATTGAGGTTCCGGCTGATGGGAGCCTTTTTAAGAAATCTGGCCAACCCGAAGTGTGGCTGAAGCCTTTGATTGGCCCAACAGAGAGGACCAAGCTAGATAGTCACAGTTCTCTTACCTGGGCTAATGAAGTTGTGCATTCCTCCTTGAAAGTAACATTCATTCTTTTGTATCTCATTCTTATATATGTAACTACCGTATCTAATTGATTGTGTTTTTGTATATCAATCTCATAGGAACAGAACTCATGAAGAGGATTTCTAACACGGAGCAATGAGCTAAAGGAGTGGCATGCTGAAGCAGGCAATTGGAAGGGGCAATATGAAAGCCTGAGGCTCGACATGGAAGCCTTAGAAGAAGAAAAGAGTACCTTGGAGCGGCAGATGAGAGTTATGGCTGCGGAGTTGACAGTGGAGAAGGCTTCTTCTAACCAAGCGGACAAAGACAAGAGCATTCTTGAGTCTTCATTTGTTGAGCAATTATCCCATGCCTCGAAAGGAGTTAGGAGCTTGAAAGCCTTGCTAGAGCAGAAGGAGGAATACTCAGGCAAGCTTGTGTAGTCACTCACCCGGACTCAGGAGGATCTTCGCGTTGCTTTAGAGAAAATCCAATCTCTGGAGGAGTCAATTGTACCTTTGAGGGCTGCCCATGAAGCTGCTGAAGTTGAGAAAGATAGGTTAAGAGCTGAGCTTCAGATATGGGAGAGAGATTATGAAATTATCGAAGAGGCTGCAGCTGTCGATGTTAGTTGGGTGTACATGAATTCTGGCCTAGATACTTTGACGGAAATGAGTTGGGGAGATTTCGACCTTAACGCTGAAATTGCTAAAATCAAGGAATCCATGGAAAAGGCTCAACAAGGTTTGAATCTTTCCCCACCTGAAGGTGAGACTTCTGCTATCCAAGCCTCTTCGTCCCAAGCTGCTCTTACTCCTTCTGCTGATGAAGAAGTCAATCCCCCTCCTCAAGAAGATTAAGATGTTGATTCATCCCCCCCTTTTTATCTTTGTCTCAATTGGTGGTTACCCCCAGTCCCATCGGGGGTAAATTTGGATCTCTTTAAAGTCCCTAAATGACAACTTAGGGGCACCTCAATGTGTATAAAAAAAATCTATACGGCTAAGTATAAGTTAATACTTAGTTTTTACTTAGCCGTTTTAATATATTAATGAAAGTATGACTTTTGTTTTCCGCTGAGTTTCTGTTATACTCTTTAAGTCTTTTGCATGCTTTATTTTTTGAGGTTTTAGTTTTACCTCTGAGTTTTGCATGTATAATGCTTTAAATTACTAGCACCTTTTCGTAATAGGCACGGTGTCATATAAAATGTGTGCCTTTTTGTAGTAGGTATAATTTGTGAAAGAGGGCCCTTTCTGATCGACACTTAATGAAGAAGACGTCTCAACTTCATAAAGGTGTAATAATGCAATAGAGTGATAGGAATTTTTCACATGTTTAAGAATATTTCTGAGGAATTTTTTTTTTATTGGACTTTCACAACATTTTACATGTGTTTGATTATCATCTAAAACTCATGTTGCAACTATTTTCTTTTAACAGATTTGATATACACTTGTATTTCGTAATTGTTTTCCGTATGTAATAGTTTTCTCGAGTTAATACAAGAGAGAAACTATTTTTTGTTCGTAATAGTTTTTATTCAAGTTGGGGTTTTCACCCGTAACTGTTTTTGTTGACAACAGTTTTCAATAAACATGAGGGAAATGCTCTTAATCCGTAACAGTTTTATTTGATAAGAGTTTTTTGAACAAGTACAAGGATTTTGATCTTTCATCCGTAACTGTTTTGAATAAGTACAAA
>MDKI01265448.1:0-25162 GCA_005239505.1 Nicotiana paniculata | reverse complement strand
CCAAATAAACTATTCCAAGTGGCGACTCTAATAAATAAAATAATCTCATTTCGAATAATGTCATTTTAATTGGAAAAACTCTCATACCCTCTTGGGGTGTATAAAAAAGGAGGTGTGACAAGTCCCAACTTTTTGCGCGTTATTGGGGCGTAAGCCCTGAAAACATTTGTAAATTTGAGCCAAAATTGCTTAATAAATTATTTTTTTAAATACTTAAATACTGAAAAGTTAATTCATAATAAATTTCCAAACTAAAAAAACTCAAAATGTCAAAGGCCACCTAATTTCATTATGCTTTCTCTTTGTCGTTTATTGAGTAACAAATACTCTTTGGCCCTTTGTCTGCAAAGCATGAGCTTTGTCCTTAATGCTTGTAGTGCTTCCACGCTTGCAGCTTCTTTCTTTATGCTTCATATGTTTCTTGCTCTCTTTAATCTATTCTTTTCAAGTTAGTTTTTAGTATTAGAATTTCTTTTGGTATCACTCTAGTTGACATATTGTTCTCGAGACTTTATTTTACAAAAATGATACCATAGTTCCTAATAATTCAGAAAATAAAACTGACAATACCAGAAAATTATTGTTTGTAAACCTAAAATAAAATAAAAAATCACAGATACTCATTATAATACTAATAGAATATAGGTGTAATGCATCTTAACGTCTTTCACTTTTTCAAGTAAAATGTTTCTTTACATGTTAGTACGTTTGTGTAGATATATACATTTCCTACTAATTTAAGAATTTTCTACAATTTTAATAGATTTTTTTTGTTATTTATATGTTTATATTATTAATTTATAAAATATTTAAAATTAAATATCCATGAACTTATGCATGTGCATTGAGGCTTACGCACAGTATTAGATAAAATGCCTCGCTCATGCCCACGCCTTTTGAAACGCTGACCAGAAATCAGAAGGTGTGTTGTGCGCAACCCGATAAGTAAGAGATATTGGGATAGTTTCAGCCTTTCTTGTTCAAGCTTTTAACGCGGATAGGGAGTGGGAGTCTATGCAAATTCAAAACAAGAATAATCGGTAGTTTGATTGCTGAGTACAATAACTAAGGACTATTGAAATTTATAATTTTGGGGGAAAAAACAATTTGGCTGAAACAATTAAAGAACCAACCAACAAACAGTGCCTTGGTTGTTTATGTTCAAATTTCCCTTTTTCTTCCCTAAAATGATGGTGATATACTAATGTTCAGAATAATCACAAAATCAAGATATGATAGGGGAGAAATAGTACTCAACTTCTAGAATTTCTCTAGTATTACAATGTTGATAGAATGTAAGGGTCCACCAAACTATATAGCGAACCAGGTTCTCTATTAGTTCCCACAGAACACACGCACGCTGCAGTAAGTAAATGACACAATGAAGTTTTACGTGGAAAACTCCCAGCTCACTATGATTAAAAAAAACCATGACCTACCCTTGTAAGATTTTAACTTCACTGCTGAGCAAAATTTAGATTACAACCTATTGTAACCTAGAGATTAACCTCTTAATCCCTCACTAACTTGTAACAACTCTATTATAAGCCACTTTGTAATAACTCTATTTTAGGATACAAGTATTCAATGATCTCCAGAGAAGCAATTTATCATTTCTAGAATTTGTAGTTCTTAGTAAACTACTAGTTTTTTTTGTTTTTGTTTGTAAGAATATTGTGGTGACAGTAACTCCTTTTCCCAGATGGAGTTGATGGAACGTGAATGGTTTCTTTCTTGCCACCATGAAGGTAGACCCTTAAGCCTATTAGGTTCTGTTTCTAGCCCGGAGAATTGCTATTTTCCTCTTTGGTCCGTTTCATGCCTTTGTTTACATTCTCAAATTAATACATCCCAAGTATAAGTTAATGTACTGTCTTTATGTTTCATGCCAATCTTGGGTCTTCATTGATAAGGGATGTCTCAATGGTTGATTAACTTGAAGTTCCTATTGGAGTATGTGTACAATCTGTTTGGCCTTAGTGGTGTGAGACCTATTTAAGACAAATAAAAGGAGAGGATATATTTTCTTGCATTTGGATTATTGAGCAAAGAAAATAAAGAAATTGATACATGGGCGTTTTTAACATGTACTTAGTGGTCCTCTCCGTTGATACTTATGGAAAAGAGTGGTTTTTCCCATTGATACAGGGGTCTCTTCTGTATTATTTTTTGAAAGAGCTTTCTTTTGCTTTGAATTCTCCCAATTTTGGCTGCAAATATAGTTTAACTTTGTATATCAACTATCTTTCCCCTCTTCTCGTTCTCTTATAACTGAATTGACACTGCCTTAAAAGTTCTCATACTTCATTCCTCTTTCTCTTTTTCTCCTTTTCTGTCAATCTGGAAGATCTGTAACTTTTGGCAAAGCTCATCATAGATTATATGGCTTTGGAATTGATGAATGTTGAATAAAACGGTTCAATTGAAGTAAAACTTTGAAAATAATACACACCTCAAATTGGCATTTATGTATGTCATGTCTTTATTGCTTTCTGGAGTTAATTCTATGAAATTTCTACTTGAAAGAATCTCCTGAGACCAAATCTTTTTTTTTTTTTGCCTTTCCAGAGCTTGGTCTATCAGTCCCAAGGTGATTCCATGTAAGGTTTCCACTTATTATCAAGGATATCTTTTGGTAATCAGTGTTTTATGCATCTCTGTTTTGGTATTTTTTGGATTGATTTCTACCACACATAGCAGGGAATTTGGAAGTTTGTTCTATGAAAAGACAACAAAGTAGGTGTCTTTTTTCGACGCAACAAATTAGGTGTTCAATAGCTAAGTCTTCGGGCCCCAACAGATCACATGAGAAGAGAACAATTAAAGTTCTTTATTGCCAGCCTTCCTAATATGAACTTGATGAATCTTTCTTTATCTCCTCCTTGTCATATTTTGCTAGTTTTTTACTTCATGATGTTACTCTCCTGAATTCCTTTGAGATCCTACACATACAGGTTCAGATTATCCGGCTTATCTCAATTTAGTTATTTCTTCTTCCATTTTCATTTCGTCTATAATTGCATTCAGTTAGTTGTTTATCACTATTCTGGATACTTGGAGAAATCCGTAAAATCTTTGACAATAATTTTTATAGGATAAACCTAAGGGTGTCGATAAAGCGGGTATGGGACCATTCCTCACTGCCGTGCAAAAGATTATGATGTATTCACCCCAGAAACTTGCAAACTTTACCTCTGATATGCCCAACCTGTTCTGTGATGCATAGCCTTCTATAGAAAACGATACCCTCTATTGTGACTACTGTTGTTCCAGCTCCGCCACTGGAGAGAATGGAGTATTTGTCCCACGAAAAAAGAAAGGACAGTATGAAGTACAACATTATATTCTATTTTCTACTTTGATTTCTTCAGCTTCCAATATGGAAAATAGACCTAATTGGTTGTGTACGGGTTTCAAATGGGTTGTAATGTCCGTGGACTACACTCATATGCACAAGGTCTTGGTAGAGCTCTTCAAATTCTTTTATATGGTTTCATTGATGGTTTTGAAATAAAGGAAAAGCTCCTCCTTGCCTAGTTGCTTTGATCTTAAAAGACGAATACGAATTCCACAATAGCTCGTTTTGAATAGACGTTTGAGATAGCATTAAAACACCATGAAGTACTCTACTTGAGACCTTGTTAGCATTTGCATTTCCATCCACATAAAGACGAAACCTGAACAAAAAGATGAAGGGAAAGGGGGCATTTGATTGTGTAGTTAATGTCAATAGTATAAGCATAGTTAAGTAGTATCTGCATCTGCTGGTTCTGTGCTTCAAAATCAGCATGCTTATACTTTTCTTGATATCCTTGAAGATTACCGTAGCAAATATCAGGCTCTTGTCTGTGGTAAGGTTCATACTTGTGCATACGTTTAATCCACACATCACGTGTTATGCTCTTGCCACTTTGATTGCTTTTCATGAGAGATAATTGAAATGTTAGAAAATGGAATGGTTTAGTTTAAAAGGCAAACTATGCTGTGTGGGGGAGGGAAATAGATTGATAGCTTGGTTTCTCGTGTTGTTTGGTGGCCAAAAAGGGGGTCTCCTATTTCTCGTTCCATAGAGAATCTCCGCATTGCGGATCGCCCGAACCAGCCTAAGATAGGGCTGGCTCTGACGAGTGCCATCTCTTTCGATCTGGCTCAAATACTTCAGATTGGAACGAAGGTACCGATCGATTTCTTGTTCTCATGTTCCTAAAAACCGTATAACCATATGACGAACAGGACATGTTACTTTACGATTGGTCAATTTAATCAAATTTTGATGTCAAATAGAGACAATTACAGTTTTTACGTTAGTGTACGCTTGATGGATTTGAAGATTACATGAGAATCGCAGACATCTACATTAAGCGATGCAAAAGTAAATTTTTAGCAAAATAATTTTGGAGGATAAAGTAGAAAGGTAAAGAGGCTTATATTGAGATTAGAATCTTACACCTAAGTAAAGCTTATATTTTAAATTCTTGTTTTCCCCTGCTTGGGATTTTACTGACGAGTTCTCTACTATTGACACATCTAGGTTGTATACTTGTCCTATTATTTTAAAAACTTGGATTATTTTAAAACAAAGTCTTCATGTAATTTACCCTACCATTCATAGGTGGATGGAGCTTAGAGTTGTCGAGTTCAACGGAATTCTATACTTTCAACACAAGTATAAATTTATTAAGATTGTAATAAATAGCACTCCTATGAACCCATAAGTTTAATATTAATAATCTTTAAGGTTAAATTAATAAAATTTAAATCTTGAATCTGCCTCAATTATGTTGGGATTCTAACGATTACTTAAGCTACTATCTTGAGGGTAGTTAGGCAAGAATTTTGTACTTTAATTTAATGTTTAATACACTATAATCGAGAAAATTACATGTTTTCATCATTTATCCCAAGGTGGAGGATAGGGGTGTACATATGTCGGGTTGGATTGGATTTTTTAATTATCAAACAAAACCAATTGTATCGGGTTATTAAATCTAAATACCAAGCCAAACCAATAAAAGGTTGCGTTCTTTTCGGGGTTTTCGGATTTTTTCGTTTTTCATAAAATCTTCATTGCACAATACTTAAAATTTGTGCTCCAAAATTTTCTTTAATCCTCGTAAGACAGAACATATAGGGTGTTTTTCAATAAAACAATATAAATATGAGATGAGTCATGGCATTGTACTAAAATATTCAATAATAAAGATAATAAATTTGCATAAAAAAAATATTATTAACAAGCCATAATGAAAACAAACATAATTTATAATTACGACTAATAAGTACTATTATTTACATGCCTAACCACTAAAAGAAAAATAAGTTATACATTTTATCTTATCCATGAAAAACTAAAAAATAGATATCCAACACTATTTTCATTTATAGTACAATTGAATTGATTGTTTTATTAGCATTAGTATTGATTTGATTTTGGTATGAAGGAAATTTTTCGAAAATATTTTTCAATTTTCCCGTGCTTGGTTGGCTTAAAGGTTTTGGAAAACATTTTCCTCATGAACTCATTTACCTCCAATTGGAAGAAAAAAGGTTTTCCCTATCAAGAGAAGGGAAAACTCTTTTCCAACCTTCCTCACATTCCCCATCCCCACCAACCCACCCCTCGTACCCCCCATACCCCAACTCCACCCACCCCGATCCCATCCCACCCACACCCTAAATAGAAATATTATTAATAGTACTTTCTTTTCATGTTATAGATAGAGTATTTTTTTCATTTCAACAAATGATATTTTTTTTTCATGATATAAAAACGTTTTTTCTTTCATTTTAACAAAAAAAGTACTTTCTTTTCATGACGTAGAAAAATTATTTTCTTTCATTTCAACAAAATGGGTGCTTTATTTTCATGTTGTAGAAAATGTTACTTTCTTTTTCAACAACAAAAAATACTATTTTTTTGGTTATGGAATACTAATTTCAACGTTGTTTTTGCAACACATTAGTTCCTTTGAATTTGTGTGAAATTTTAGAAGAATAATTAAATTCTTATAGAAAATAGAGTAATGAAATGTTAGGTATTTGGAGGAAGGGGAGAGGGAGAGCACATGAAACATAGAGACTTGGAAGAAAGGGGTGAGGAGAGTATTATATTCTACGCTCGAACAAAACAATAGAAAATATTTTCTGGAAAAAAAAAATTCACGCACCAACCAAACAAAGAAAAACAATTGATAAAATCACTCATTTTTCATGAAATCATTTTCTACGAAAATATTTTCCTTCATATCAAACACACCCCATGTATCTGCATTTTAGGCTATCTTTTAGTAATAAAAAAATCTTTTGATTGTCAACACAAAAAATTAAAGAAAAATAAAAAGGTTGCTCGATCAAGTTAAAAAAGTAAGTCAATAAAATCAAATTGCTTTCTTGGACAACTGGTATTATGAATTGATAATTCTTTTTTCAAAATATTTTGAATTGACTGGAAAAAAAAAAACACAAATGCATGGGAATACGTGAGGTGAGAATATTATACAGTATCCAAAAAAAAAATAAAAAAAAATAGAGTATCCAATTAAAATGGGGATTGGGGGGAAGAGGGAGGAGTAAAAGGCGGCACATGGGGAACGCACGTGCCGACAGTTTGCTTCGGGATCAGTAATTTTGCATCCTTTTTCTCTTCCCATGTCACGTGCTTCAATAATGTTACTTCCACTGGCATTGCTCTCATGTGTCTTCTCTCTCCAATATGGAACCACTTAGTATATACATATATATAAATCGTAAAATTACTCAACAACTAGATGAGATGATAGAAGTTTTTCATGCAAAGGTGTCTGTGGTTCAATTTGATTTGTTTTTCAGTTAAAAAAGAAGTCGAACCAATTAAGTAAACAAATAGAATAAATTTTTTAAGTTACTTTTAATTTTATTTTTCGCACAAACTACAATTTTAATTTTAGTAGAGATAAAGATAATATTTCTAATACGCCGAGAATATTTATGCAAATATCACACAAATCAATGAAATTACTAGCCATTAAAAGATCTATATAAAAAGAAATTTGACCTAAGACATGACAATGGTGCACTATCATAAATAAAAAATTAGTCGTATATCTAAATATGTTATTTTTAATTTACCTAGTAGCCTTAATAATTAAGGCAATAAAAAAATAACTCCTAAATAACTTTAATAAAAGAAGTTTATCAAACTTAACCAAGCGTCATGAATATGGTTATAAAGGAGTATAACTTTTTGTGTTTAAAAACACATTAAATTTTAGAATTTTATGTAAAAACATGTAGTCAAATTTATCATAGTGAACCCACCTAAAAAGGTGTCAAATTGGTGTAACATTACAATGGATACCAGCCTTATAGGTCCGGGTTCGGTCGAACTCAATCACTTTTACTTAAACATTATATTTATATTAAAAAATTTATTAAATACATATAAATATTTAATTACGAACTCAATAACTAAGACGATCTATAAGTTCGAGATAAATTCAAAGCCCATAAACTTTAAATCTTGATTTCGCCCCTCGATAGCAACACTAGTGCAGGGCAAATAAAGGAGGACGTGAAGAGAAATCCAACATGGCCTAAAAAGCGCAAGCTTCTTTTATATAGAAAAGCAAACACACGTCGGATTATTATCTTCTTTGTACTTTTGCCTTTTCCTTTTCCTCATTATGTGGTGACAAGGGGCAAAGACTCCCCTCCATTACGCCCCAACTCCTCCATCTCTCTTTTTGCGGTATGACTATAAATAATTAATCTTAAGACTTAGTAAATTAAACTGAAAATTTATATTACTTAACTATGTATTAAGAAAAGTATATGATAGACATATCTCTCATATAAATTGTTTTGGTGTAAACAAGATAAGTTTTTACTCTGTTTTCATCTTATTTTATGGAGATTACTATTTACCTTGAAAATGGTAATTGCAATTATATTTGATTATGTGGTTCTAAAAATACCTAATTTATTTTAATACCAGTTATTTAGACAGTAGATGCTAGGTGAGAAGTGAGAAAATGAAATAAGAGCAAAGGGTAACGAGAGTATGCAAACCGAGCAGCGGAGAGAATGATCTCGAGGTTGGTCGGAATGGGCCTCGAGGTCGAGCTTAAGAGATTGACAAGGGGATGTCGAGAATGATATAACAATATTGAATGCCTCGAAGATGGCCTATTTGTGATTAATAACGAGTAATAAATGAAGAACAACTAATGAACACAATAAATGAAAGGCAATAAATCAATAAAACAATTGTAGAAAATGTTTTAGTTAGAGAGCAGAGAATGTTCTTGTTCTTGTATTGAATATCATGTGTCTTACAAGGTGACATGGGTCCCCTTTATATATGAGGGAGAATCCCAACATAGTACATGTGTAATTATTACAAAAGAGAGATGGCTCGTACAACCATTTAATACCACGGCACGGGCTTGTACTATTTTGTATACTTGGTCAGCTTTAATCACGTGCCTTTTGGGAGTTTCCCGCCTTTTTATGATGGTCCTCGATCTATACTGCTTCGGGGTCGAGAACCCTCGATATGCCCCCTCGATGCTGAAGCTCGAACCTTCGAGCCTTTTGAGCGTTGTAATGATCGTAAAATCGGGCTCTCCAATTTTAGCCGTATACAGATAGTCCCCGCGTTTCATAAAATAAAGTGATAATAAACGGTCTTGACTTCTTGCCTCTTTGACATCCCTATTATGATGTCAGTCTCTTCAGAGCATTAAATGATGTGACATAAAAAGCTGCACAGAAGTCGCTGTCAACATAATTTTCGAGAAGCCCATGAACCGTTATTGGTTCGACCTTTCCGCTTCAGCGCATGCCCAAAGGGCCCCTATAAATACTTCAATCACTTGCCTTTTCATAATTTTATATCTTCTTCAAACCTTCAAACTTTTACCAAGTGTTTCCCACTCTTATCTTCTATCTGTATTTGCTTCTTCGTCTTCTTTCTTCAAAACTCAGTTATAACCATGGCAAAAACTTTCAAAACGGTACCTCAAAGGGAGGGAGTCGCTTCTTCATCACGCCCGTCTAAGGGAAAGTCGAGAACTCCTCCTACCATCGAGCAATGCATCCCTGGCCTTTTCGACACCATCTCCGATTTCACGATTGAAAACCCCCCTTCTACACCGGGCCAATGCGAGCCCATGTCTGGATATATAAGTGTAGTATCCGATACAGAGAGGGTAAAACTTGACTGCCGTTGGGGGGAGGCGGCCCGAGTAGAAATCCCTACAGTTGACGAAAGCATGATCACGCATAAGGCTGGCTTTCTCAGCGTATATACATACCCTTTTACCTTAGGCCCCGTAGATTCTTCCTCTCCACCGACTGACCCGGTGATTCTCGTTTTTTTGTCAACAGTACCGAGTGACACTCGGTCAGATCTATCCTTCTTTTTGGAGGATTGCATATATGATTCGACACATTACCAACATGGCCGAGAGAATGACTTTCACCCTCGACCATTTGATCAGATTGTACAGCCCTCGTATCTTCCGCGGGGGCCTAATTAAACTGCACCGTCGATTTGCCAAGGCGTTCCTCGCCTTCATTGACGAGGATAAAGATCGGGGATGGATGAGCCAATTTGTTAGAATCAGAACTTCGAACATCATCCCTACTGATAGAATGCCGCTCACGGAGGAATGGAATATGAAACGTAAGTACCCCTGAATTGAGCATGTTTTTCCATCTCTTTTTCTCTTTGACTGATTTTCTTCTAATTGTGTAGCCACCATTTGGTTTCCCGGCGCAGTCCAGGACCTTCCGGGGTGGGTCAAACTTTTGGACTCCGCTTTCCCATACAACAAACGCGTTTGGCGCGATCTGGATAAGACAAGGTGGCCGGCCAAGAACCACAGTATGCTCTCGTTGTTATTGTTTTTTCATTCTTTGTAAGAACTTTCGATGGTGGTGTTTTTTAATATAACACACTTGCGCATGCCTTGGTGAAGGCGTGTGATGAGACCGTCCCTACCTGGTGAGGAAGAGGCTCCAAAGGCTGCCAAGGACAAGAAAATGAAGAAGGAGGCCTCGGCGGAGTCTCCAAAATCCAAAAGGGCAAAGGCTCGGAAGCCCAAGACCGATGCCATGGTCCTATCCTCAATGGCTGCTGAGATCCTGCGAGTCGAGGAAGAAAGTGATGATGCCTGCCCTTTGATACAAAGGGCAAAATGAAGCGTTGATGCTTTAAGAGTTGATGTGCGGCCGTCTGCTGAGTTGGAGGCGGCCGATGCGGACCCGCCCTGTGTTGAGGAGACCCTCGAGGAGGGTTCGGGTGCAGTGCAGTCCCCAAGACGCTCGTCGGACATGGCACAGTCCGTGTTGATGAGCTCGGAGGGCTTGCTACTGGAGCTTTCCAGGGTCGGGAAGAAGACTCGATGGAGGATGATGTTGCCGGTGGATTTCACTCAGGCCCGTCGTTTTCTCCAGGGGAGATACGAGATGCCCAAGTCAGGAATGTTCCCAGTTTGGAGACCTCTCGTGGAGATGATGATGCATTTAGAGACTATTTTGAAGGTGTAGAGGAGGGCTCATGCTCTCATACAAGCCAGGAGGAAAGCCTTCGAGGAAGTGAGCGCTAAGGGCGTCGATCCCTCTGTCGAGATTGAAGAAGCCAGGGCTCTGGAGGAAGACGGCAATGCCGACTACGTCAGATGAAGGCTCTGAAAGCGGCTCAGACAACAGTATAGGCGAACAGTAGATTCTCCTACTTTTTTCCTTTTTTCCTTTTCTGTATATGGGACCCTCGGGGGAATCTTTATAGAAATACCCGTGTAAATGCATTTTTTGGAATAAAATATCTCTTTGTTACATATCTCCCAAATTTTGCCCTGCTATGCTTACGCAAAAGTTATACTTTCAAGCTTCAATTTTTAGCCCTTCGTAACCCGTACTTGCAATAGTAGATCCCCTCGAGATTGGACACCTTCTCGAGGTTAGGTCGGCATGGGAGCTTCGATCCCTCGAGCGCTGTGTGACAGTGTCATTTATGTGACATGACCGTGAAGTGGCCGAGGTGGCCCCGTCGGTACACTTCCCCAAAAGTTATGACAACTTTGTCAGAATTAAATGGATTTCAAAGTAGTTGAATAGCCACCACTTGCTCTATATATATTCTTGCTTCCTCTTCATTTTAAGTCTTGAAACTTTGCAAAACTAGATTTTCTTTCAACGCTCTCTTCCTTTTTTCATCTTTCGAAACTTGTTTTAATTTCTTCCTCTTTACCTTTGCTTGAGTAGTTATGGCTGCCGTGTCATAATCCGTTCACCAAGAAGAGGAAAACCTTACCTCTGCATCTTGCCCGGCTGGTGGTACACTGCCGGCGTACGGCGAGTTAACCTCGAGCTTCTTTGCTTTGAAGAAAGATTTTGCACTAGAGAAACCCTTCGATTCCCCGGGCCATTGAGAGCATGCGTCGAGGTTCATCCGATCGATAGAAGAAACCACCTCGAGGCCGTGAGGAGAAAATGCGGATGGGGAGAAAATGTGATGGTGCAGATACCTTCCCGAGAAGAGAATACTATGGCTCACGCGAAAGGATTCTTGAACGTGTATACGTACCCATTTACATTGGTTCCTCTCGACCGCCTTGTGCTCGAATTTTGCCAAAGGTATCGAGTCACTCCGGCTCAAATCTATTCGTCCTTCTGGCGGATAGTGTTGATGATGAGGTACTTTATCGAAAAGGCTGAGCTCGAGTTCACCCTTAGCCACCTTATCAGATTATATCAGCCTCTTCATTGTCGGGGCCTGATTGCGCTACGATGCCGATCCACCAAGCCCTTTATTTCCACTGAAGACGAGGACCGGAACCAAGGATAGATGAGTCGGTTTTTCAGAGTGAGGACCGTCGATATCATTCCTGCAGAGTTCCTGCTGTTCCCCGAGAAATGGAACTTCAGTCGTAAGCTACGTCGCACCTTAGTGCCCTTTAGTTTGGTTGATTTATAAGAATGTTTCTTTATCTTTCTCAGCAGTCCCGTGGATGCCAGAAGAGATCCCCGATCTTGAGAACTAGACTCGGAGGCTGGAAGCTTCGTCGTCCTATGATGAACGCAAGTGGCGAGATCTGTCGAAGAGCAGATGGGAAGCAAAGCACCACGGTATGAGCCAAGCGATTTCCTTTTGAGGAATGCTTCCTTTTATGTGTATTAACTCCGCTACCGCAGGTGTTGGTAGATTCTCGGAGATGAGGTCGTGCCTCTTCGAGGAGAGGGAAGGACCATCGGCTTCAGATCCGAGGGGGGATAATAAGCGGAAAAGGTCCTCGATGGATGAGGACATTCTCACCGAGGCGGGGCCTGTTCAGAGACACAAAGGAGATGTCGTCGCTGAAGAGGACTTCATATACATTAGTTATTCCGTGGACATCATCTCTCCTCGGGGGGATGGTTCTTTGTCTACGGATCGAGCCAGTGGGCCTCCCGAGGTTTCCGATTTTGTTAGGCTTGAGACCTCTAGTTTTGAGGGAGAGGTCCCTCGAGAGGGAAGGAGCAAGAGTCCAGTACCATCGTCTGCTTCTGCCCTCGAAGGTACTTCAAGGGACGCTCGGGGCCAGGGGCCGCCCGAACCAAGTGAGGTCTCGAGTGGTCATGCCCTTACCGAGAGTAGTTCAACTGGGGTCAATGGGGCCAAGCCAATAGACGCACGCTCAACTTTTGAAGAGGCTCAACGGCTCTGTTCCGAGGTGAGTTTTTATCGGCTTTGTTGGATTTTCATCTATGAATCTTCATTCTTTGAACTGAAGCTTCTTTTCCGTAGGTTTTTGACAACCTCAAGTTCGAGCTGCTTCGTTGTGAGACCAGGTTGCGGGAAGCTTTGGTCAAGGAAAAATCTCTCAGGCTTCTTTGCAATAAGAAGACGAAAGAGTTTATACATCTTCGGTCGGAGATGCATCAGAGTCGAAACTATGAGGGCAATCTCGAGCGTCAGGTAACCCTTATCCTGAAGGAGTACATGCTTCCTTTCCCGCTTTTGGAAACTAATGTTTCGGTGCTTCAGCTGTAGAGAAAAACGGAAACGCTGGAATGCCTTTGGGACGAGATCGGGAACGTGAATTCCGAATGCCATGCGTTGAAGGCGTAGATAGGCGTTCATGTTGCTGCCCAAAGGAATGCCTTGACCAAGGCCTCTGCCCCTCGAGGTACAACTTCGTAATGCTCGAGAAAGTAACTCGATTCAGACGAGCAAAATTGCCAAGCTCGAGACTGATCTTTTGAATATGAAGGCCGAGGTCGTGGATGCCCGGGCTGAAGCTGAAGAAGTTCGAGCGAAGGCCGATAAGAAGGTGGATGTTTATTTGAAAGATGCTGCTGATGCTCGGGCCGAGCTGAGGAGAGCCTTTGATAGAGAGAGGAGGGGCAATGAGTATGCCCAATGCAGGTCTCGGAGGGACACCCTCGAAGAGATTCATGCTAAAGGCTTTGACCTCTCGAAAGAGATAAAGCAGGCCGAGGCAGATGAGATCGACGTCAAGTTTTTCCTTTCTTCTTGAGCTGATGCTGATATTTGAAGGCCGCCGTGGGAGCTGGTCCGAGGGGCCGTCGAGGGAGCTGGTCCCGAGAATGGACTAGATTTTCTTCTTTGTTGTTTGCATAAGACTCCCGTGGGAGCGTTGTAAATATGTATTGTAGTACACACACACACACATATATATATATATGAAAGATTATTTGGTTTCTCTGATTTGCTTGTCGATGATTAGCCCGATGAATTGGACTTTGAGATGAAACCCTTGGGGTTATAAATTGGTCCTGAGGCTTTTTAGGCTGGCGACTTGGGCTCTTGCACATTTGACCCTTAGGCGCTTTAGTTAACCGTTTCGGGCTCAGTCTTCGAGTCGGGTTTCAACTCGAGCTCATCGACCCTAATGTTTTTAAATCGGCCCCGAAGTGCTTTTGGTCGGTACAACCTGTAGCTGGCGACTTGGGCTCTTACGCATTTGGCCCTGAGGCGCTTTAGTTAACCGTTTAGGGATCATCTCCGAGTCGGGTTTCGACTCGAGCTCATCGGCCCATAAGTTTTTAAATCGGTCCTGAGGTGCTTTGGGTCGGCATGACATGTAGCTGGCGACTTGGGCTCTTACGCGTTAGGTCGGTACGACCTTTGGTGTAGCTGGCGACTTGGGCTCTTACGCATTTGGCCCTGAGGTGCTTTAGTTAACCGTTTAGGGCTCAGTCTCCGAGTCGGGTTTCAAATCGAGCTCATCGGCCCTTAGGTTTTTAAATTGGCCCTGAGGCGCTTTGGATCGGTACGACCTGTAGCTGGCGACTTGGGCTCTTACGCGTAGGTCGGTACGACCTTTGGTGTAGTTGGTGACTTGGGCTCCTACGCTTTAGGTCGGTATGACCTTTATTGTAGCTAGCGACTTGGGCTCTTACGCTTTAGGTCGGTACGACCTTTAACCGGTTCTTTTCAAAGTCTTTTCAAAGTAATTGGAGGCCTGTGATTTTATGGCAACAGTCGGCCGTCTCCGAGTCGCGTTAGTTTGGACGGAACCTTATGACAGTGGTCATTGTATTTGGCCGTAGCCTTTTAGTCCCTGAGCGAAATAGTCTTGGCGTCTATATTGAGGGTACGCCTTTTAGGGGTCTTACAAGTTCGAATATATAGCCTTGACTTTGATATCGGGATTATGCCTTTTTAAGGTCTTACAAGTTTGTACATGCCTTGCTTGAGGTCTTACAATTTTGATGTTGCCTCGTGGAGGGCTTATGAGCTCAAAGTTGCCGGTCCTGAGTCTTACGGCTTCGAGTTAGATAGCTTGATGAGCCGACCGTCGAGGAAAGTCCCCGAGTCAGAGTTGATATTGCCTCATGGAGGGCTTATATTGTTGATATTTCCTCATGGAGGGCTTACATCGGTGATTTTGCCTCATGGAGGGCTTACGTTGGTGATATTGCCTCATGGAGGGCTTGCGTTGGTAATCTTGCCTCATGGAGGGCTTACGTGGTGATATTTCCTCATGGAGGGCTTACGTGCTCGAAGTTGCCGGACCTGAGGTCTTATGTCTTCGAGTTTTAGATGACTCGATGGGGTGGCTGTCGGGGACAGTCCCCGAGTGGTCGGTAAATTTTTGGCCCTGGGGCTGTTTCTTGTGAAAATAGCAAACTTCTTTGACGCGCGAAGTGTTTTGATGATAAAAGATTCTTCTCCGATTACTTGGTACAAGTACACATTTTTCACCATCGAGGCTTCGATTATTATATGTGGACACGGTTCATTCGACCGTTTGTTCCTGTACATTGTTCTCCTGTCGAGACCCTCTTCGGCATATTTCAGTGATCTCCTGGGGGGATGCCCCTCAGTATTTGAGGTTGATCGGAGAGAATCCTTGAATACTTGGTGAGTTCTCCTTAGGTAGTATATGGGTGTCGCCTCGTTAAAAACCTCGTCGGTAAAACCCATTTGGGGTAAATTCCGACGTGAGGGAAAAAGAGCGCAACACATGATTTAAAACCTAAGGCCTTCGAGCTGGAGTGTGCTCCGCTTCTTTTTCAATCGAACACCTGCACATAGGTTAGTGTAAACCGTGAAGGAAAGAGGAAGAGGATTGTACCTTAGCTGTGGTGGCGTTCAAGCCTCGATATGCCTCGGTTATTCGTTCCGAGGACGCGGCACGGTCCTTTATTCGTTCATCCGAGGATGTAGTTTGCGATTGCTACTCGGCTGTTTGCCTTTTTTTTTGGCTCCTTCGATGTAGAAGGTGTCGGCGCCACATCATGCACCGCGAACATTTCTTTTGCCGCGTGCTGTTCCCCGTATACTGTTTTTATTCCATCCTTCGTAGGGAACTTCATCATTTGATGAAGGGTCGACGACACCGCCCTCATACTGTGAATCCAGGGCCTTCCGAGTAATGCATTGTATCTCATGTCACCTTCGATGACATGAAACTTGGTGTTTTGAATTGTACCGGCCACACTGACTGGGAGGATGATTTCCCCTTTGGTTGTTTCGCTCGCCATGTTGAATCTGTTGAGGACACGGGAGGCGAGCACAATCTGGTCGAGCAACCCGAGTTGCTCTACCACCCTCGGCCTAATTATGTTGGTAGAGCTACCTGGATCCATGAGCACACATTTAATTTGAAATTTATTCAAAATAAAAGAAATTACTAGTGTGTCATTATGAGGTTGAGACAAGGTCTCGATGTCCTCTTCGCTGAATGAAAGGGCATCTTCAGGTATGTAGCTCCTGGTTCGTTTTTCCCTGGTGATGGATACTTTTGTTTGCTTAAAAATGGGTTCCTGAGGGACGTCGAATCCACCAATAATCATGTGGATGATGTGTCGTGGTTCTTCTGTTTCATTTTTCTTGTTTGCCTCTCTTTCCCGAAATTAGTTTTTAGCTCGGTCACTGAGAAACTCTCAAAGGTGCCCTTTGCTAATCAGTCGGGCCACCTCTTCTCGAAGCTGTCTGCAATCCTCGGTCCTATGACCGTGGGTACCGTGATATTCACATATAAAGTTGGGGTTCCTCTACGAAGTATCTGATAGCATGGGTCTTGGCCACCTGGTGTCCTTGATTTTACTTACAGCAGATACGATATCTGAAACATCAATGTTGAAGTTGTACTCAGATAGCCGGGATGCCTCTACCGGCCCAGTGTGCCTGTTGAACCCTGCTTTGTTCGCGAATCCCCGAGGATTCTGTCCTCGGTCCATCCTTTGGTCACTTCGAGGTATGTTACACCTTGGGATATTTCTCCGATTTTCTATGTACGGTTGATACCTTTCTTTGCTTGGCCTTGGGTCTCTTTCTGGGAGCCTCGATTCCTTTGCTAAGAGCCTGCCGGGGTACACCGAGACCGAAGGGGCCTCTAGTTGGTCATCCTCGACTCTGATCTTTGACTGATACCTGTTGTGTACATCCGCCCAAACTACGGGGGATACTCGATCAAGTTTTGCTTCAACTGCTTCGAAGCTATCGAGCTTCGTTCATTCAAGCCCTGAGCGAAGGCTTGTACTGCCCAATCATCGGAGACCAGTTGTAATTTCATTCGTTCCAGTTGGAAGCGGGATACGAACTCCCTTAGAATCTTATTATCTCTTTGTTTGATTTTGAAGACATCTGATTTCCTTGTAGCGACCTTGATGGCACCGGCATGTGCCTTCACAAAGTAGTCCGCCATCATGGCAAATGAGTCTATCGAGTTCGGGGGCAGGTTATGATACCACATCATGACCCCTTTGGATAGTGTTTCTCCAAATTTTTTCAATAGGATGGATTCAATCTCGTCATCTCTTAGGTCGTTCCCTTTCACAGCACAAGTGTAGGCAATAATGTGCTCATTAGGGTCCGAGGTCCCGTTGTACTTCGAGAGATCGGGCATTTTGAATTTCTTCGGAATGGGCTTCGGGGATGCACTTGATGGGAATGGCTTTTGCACGAACTTTGTTGAATCTACATCCTTCAGAATCGGGGGTGCGATTGGGATCTGATCGACCCTCGAGTTATAGGTCTCCACTTTTTTGTCATTAACTTCTATCTTCTTTTCACCCGATTCAATCCTCTTTGCGAGGTATTCGAGCATCTTCATAATGGAAGGGTCGACTGTTGACCCATTATAGCTCGACCTTTCTGGTGCCTGTTCGACTCGAGGAGCCGTTTCCGGTAGTGCTGTGCTTGGGGTTTTCTGATGGCTTTGTAGCTGAGCAATAGCCACCTGTTGTGCTTGCAACATCTCAAAAATGACATGAAAGCTAACTTCCCTTTCCCTTTGAGCAGGGGCTCCCTGCGCTTCACGCTGGTCTCCTTCACGAACACTTCCGGCTGCATGAGAGCTCACATTAACATGTTGAGCGTTGCGTGAGCCTTCATCGACAAGGATTTGCACTGGTGCCCCTTCAGGGTTTTGCGGTGGCACACCAGCACCTGAACCAGCTGCGCCATTCTCTCCGTGATCCTCAGGACTATTGTTTTCATGTGCGTTTACCGAGTTATACATTTTCTGACCTGAAATTAAAGATTATTGGACAAAAAAAGTGTAAAGAATAACTTGTGTTTTTAGAAAACCAACACTAAAACAATCACTATTATTTTTAGCCCCACGGTGGACGCCAAACTGTTTACCTTGAAAATGATAATTACGATTATATTTGATTGTGTGGTTCTAAAAATACGTGATCTATTTTAATACAGTTGTTTAGGTAGTAGATTCTAGGTGAGAAGTGAGAAAATAAAATAAGAGCGAAGAGTAGCGAGATTATGCAAACCGAGCAGCGGAGAGATGGGTCTCGAGGTTGGTCGGAATGGGCCTCGAGGTCGAGCTTAAGAGCTTGACAGGGGACTGTCGAGAATGATATAACAGTATTGAAGGCCTCGAAGATGGCCTATTTGTGATTAATAACGAGTAATAAATGAAGAACAACTAATGAACGCAATAAATGAAAGGCAGTAAATCAATGAAACAATTGTAGATAATGTTTTAGTTAGAGAGCGGAGGATGTTCTTGTTCTTGTATTGAATATCATGTGTTTTACAAAGTGACAAGGGTCCCCTTTGTATATAAAGGGGAATCCCAACATAGTACATGTGTAATTATTACAAAAGAGAGATGGCTGGTACAACCATTTAATGCCACGGTACCGGCTTGTACTATTTTGTGTACTTGGTCAGCTTTAATCACATGCCTTTTGGGAGTTTCCCGCCTTTTCATGATGGTCCTCGATCTATACTCTTCGGGGTCGAGAACCCTCGATATGCCCTCTCGATGCCAACGCTCAAACCTTCGAGCCTTCTGCGCGCCGTAATAATCGTAAAATCGGGCTCTCCGATTTTAGCCGTATACAACCATTTCTCATAGTACATAGTTGTCCCTTTTCTCTAGTAAGAAAGATTCATGTGTCGGGAAACCTTTGTTCTTGGTGAATAAGTACAAATTTAGCCTACTTTTGCAACTAACACGAATAGATTTACCCTTGATATTAATAAAATTTTTTATATCTAGATCATTTCTCAAAGTTTAGGATCTTATTTTGAACCTTTTTCCTATCAAAAATAAAGTAAAAATAACAATTCATAATACAAAATCAAGGGCCAAAGTCCCTAAATTTCACTGTGAATCCAGAAGAAAAACATACATTTTGTAAAAGACTATGGTATAATCTATTAAAGGATAGGAGTACTAGTTATATAAATTGGGGCATAACAAGTACGGAGTAAGTAGTATTAATTTATGCTTCTTCTTTGAAGGAATGGAGAGGGCGAAATAGGGGTGACCACCGACAAGAGACCAAAAAATGGAAAATAATTACTGTAACTCATTTTGTTTGGACTATTCTCATAATAAGATAAATAAAAGCAGTTGTATAGTCAATATAGTATGGTACGTCATGTGATTGATTAAATGGTCACATGACAGAGGAGGCAAAGGAGAGTGCTCACTCTGCTATTGTTATTTTTTTCTATTTTTCAGATCTTGTTAGAATTAAGAAATTGGAATGATACTTTTCTTATTAATTTATTCAATAAATTCCAAAGATATTCACATCAACAAATAGGGGAATCAAGATATTATAATTGGGACCACTGTATTCCCTGCCCATATTGCGATATTGAAGCCTTCTTTCTCGACCTCTATCTTGGTAAGAGGACTTTAACTAATCCATATTAAAATGAACATTAACCTAAAATCATTAATGAAATGAATTCTAAGGCATTTGGAATTGCAACCACGAACTTAATTTTGCCAGAATGATACATAAGTACTTCCATACGTATGTTTAGCAATGAGGGAAGTAAACTATTTAAACACAAAAATATCATTTTGAAGTAAATAATTCATGTATAATAATTCTTTCATTATTAATCACCACATAAACAATCAATGCATTATAATCCCGGAGCTTTTGCATCTATACTTGCTTTTTGGTTCACGTTTTAATTTATACTCGCTTTGCAAAAAAATTACTAGTGTACCCACTTTTCGCATAAACTTCAGGCATACAGACCTGAAATAGCAAAGACAATCACACAAACTTCAGCATTCTAAGCTTTTTCAAAAACTTCAGTAGAAGTGCTGAAGTTATTTAGTTCATTTGTAAAGACTTCAACACTAAAGCTGAAATTTTGTCCTAGATTAATTAGTTTTGTCATAAAGCTTTTTCAACAACTTCATGCTGAAGTTGTTTAGTTAATTTGTAAAAACTTCAGCACTAAATAAGCTGAAGTTTTGCACAGGTATCAGGAAGGCAACGCCTGAAGTTGTAAAAATTAGGGTATAGGTTAAATGGGAGCGACCAAATAGGATGTCCCGTGCAATTTTTACTATAATCCTGACATATCCAGTATCATGAAAAATGATCTAGAAAATAACCGTTATACGTAAAAAAAAAGTTACAAGAAAATATTTTCATTAGAAAGAGTTTTGCATCATATCAAATACAAAGGACAGAAAAGTTTAATTTAAGAGATTAATTCAGGGAGACTTGGAATGAAAAGCAAACATGTTAGTATTCTGAAATTGCAGTGGTCACACTATCGCACATGACCTCAATAATGCACTAAAATAGTAGTAGTAAGTAATACGCTGAATCTATATTCTCCGCTTTGTCTATCCGCTATCACATCGCCTGATTATTTATATGTGTATTTTAGATCCATATTTTTATTATAAAACTTAGGTCTATACTTCATCCCTATCTACTTCAGTTTGTTGGGTGTATTCTAATCCTATGGCTTTTTCAATGTTTACTTTCTTTTCGCATTGCTATTCATGAATCGAGAGACTTAGTAACGGACTATGGCTTACCCCATATCGATATTAGCCCGCGGTCGAAATTATTTATATCTATTAACCGTAAAAGTGTATAAAATTTATATATACTTTTAGAACGGTTATACAATATCATTTTGCCATAATAAGATGCTCATTAGCTCAATAACAAAAATAAAATTTAGAGAACGAGGATAACACGTAAATAATATAGTTCGAACTTTGTCTTGAAGTTGTTCATAGTAAAATTAGATAACACTATTTGAAGCCATTCTTTTTGGATTGTTGATTTTGCGTACTCCTCAGAAAATAGACATGACATATTCTTCCTCAAAAGCCACCTTGAGTTATTAGAATTTAGGAAGTTACGAAAAATAAACAAGACGTTAAGAGAAAGAAAAACGGTAAAACTATTACAAGATATAACATATATCATGATAATTATCCTCACACTATGTGTTTTTAAATTAAGAATTTTGACTAAATAGTATACACATCATCATTCCCATGCAGACTTAATGCTATATTGACAATGGATTTACCTTTCAAGAATTAACTCAATTGATATTACCAAATAAATATTGTTTTTAACTTATAAAAGTTTTCCCCTATTTGCTTTTAAGATATGATTTATTTAATTTAATATAATTAAGTTGTATTAACGAAATTCACTAGTGAGCAATAAAAAACGAAAGCTTAAAAAGGAGCGGATTACTCGAAACTAGAACACCAAAACGAGAAAGACGCTCAAAGAACACGGGCAAGACTCGTGATTATCTCACGTTAGATATGCAAACCTAGGCTTCTTCTCTTGATTTTATGTATTAAATATAATATATATATATATATATATATACACCCTAAAATTGCAACAAACGTTTACACCATGAGAGTAAGTTGACTAATAACAACACGTAATTTTCTATATCAAGCATGAAATGATAATCTGAAAAATATAATTAACAATTTATTATTGGTTAAATTGCAATAATAGTCTAAAATTCTTTATATTATAGTTTCCCAATTTATGTAGTCTTATTTGGTTGGCATGGATTTTAAGGGGAAAAAAATAATTAAAATATAAGGGTTAAAAATCATCGAATTTTAAAATATAAACAAAAAAGAAAGTGTTCCACGCAATATATAATTCTCACGTAGATTTGCTGCCCTCCTGTCTTCCTTCATTTCCAATTTATAACAAGCACATTACACTCCTATATATCAATCCCCATTCCCTTACTTCACTCACACATTAGAGAAGTGAAGAGTAAAATTCCTACTCAAACATTTTCTCCAGAAAAAAAAAAATAAAAAAAATTTAATTTTGTGTTCTAAATATGGATGTGTACGGAGCAGAAGTGTTTAGGATTGATGATCTTCTTGACTTCTCCAATGAAGAGATGTTCTCCTCCTCCACCGGCAGTTCCTGTAATAAGACTACCAACTTTGACCTCAACCACCAATATCATCCGCCACACTCCGACAACATTAATCCCGCCGCTACCTATTACGATCCTCATTGCGCCGATTTCACCGACAAACTATGCCTTCCTGTAAGTAATTTGAAATTTATTAATTCAAGTTATATATATACTCGATCGGATCGATTATATTCTTTCACGATTATAGTCAGATAATTAATTTTTTCTTCTTCTTGTTTTTGAAGAGCGATGATGTAGCGGAGTTGGAATGGCTATCGAACTTCGTGGAAGACTCATCCAATAATTATCCTTCAAACTCCTTAACAGGAACAATAAACCTCAATTCCAATAACACTTCATTTCACAGCAAATCAAGAAGCAAACGTTCACGGGCAACCACTGCAAATACTAGTTGGGCTTCTTCACTCCAACAGGCCCATCAAAAGCCCACAGACGAAAAGCCCAATCAAAATCCACAATACAATACTATGAAGCCCAAAAAAGAGAGCAGCAGAGAAAGGTCATGTGAAATGTCAGATATACCCCGCAAGTGCACACACTGTGCATCAGAGAAAACGCCACAGTGGCGGACTGGGCCGTTAGGCCCAAAGACGCTGTGCAATGCCTGTGGAGTTCGGTACAAATCGGGCCGGTTGGTCCCTGAATATCGGCCCGCTGCGAGCCCAACTTTTGTGCTGACCCAACATTCGAATTCTCACCGGAAAGTTATGGAACTCAGGCGACAAAAAGAGGTTCAACAACAGTCACAACAACAAGGAATGTACGGACATCACTTTCAGGTCTGCTGACGTCATCGTGCCACTCCATCAAGCTACTTTTGATGTTTTTTTCTATTTGGGGTTGTGGGTGGGGGTTGTGAAAGACCTTTATCGTCTTTGTAATTTTTTTGGGCTATTTCAAGGAATTTGAGAATTATCGCTTTCACATTTTTTTTTACATTTGAGTATTTTAATGTTTTCTTTATTACTCCCTTCGTTTCACTTTATGTGATATAATTTGGAGTACAAAATCAAATTATCTAATTCTCAATGTAAATTCAGACATAAAAAATTTATATTTAAAACAAAATTTTCATATTTAGAAACAAATTAAAACACAATATAACAACAACAACGACGACCCAGTAAAATCCAATTAGTGGGGTTTGGAGAGGATATTGTATACGCAGACCTTACCCCTACCCCGAAAAGTAAATATGCTATTTTTGAAAGACCCTCGGCTCAAGAAGACGAAAAGAGACAATATCAGTACCACCAGCATATACCATAGGAAAAATAACAACATCATGTGTCACACCTCCTTTTTTTCGAAAGGGGGATATGAGGAGTTATTCCAATTTAAGTGACATTATTCGAAATGAGATTAATTATTTATTCAGAGTCGCCACTTGGAAAAATTTATGGTGTCGCAAGTCACCGGTTTATTTTAAAATCCCAAATCGAGGAAAATTGACTCTGTTTTAAAGTCTGCGAAACCAGAAGACCGGGTAAGGAATTCTGTTAACCCGGGAGAAGGTGTTAGGCATTCCGAGTTCCGTGGTTTCAGCACGGTCGCTTTACAATTTATACTTAGCTAATTAAATTATTTAATTTCGTATTTTAGAATCTATGTGCGTTTTTCCTTTTACCGCTTTTAATTACTATATTATTCGTGATTACGGAATTATCTTGAAACGAGTCACGTGTACGTGTACTCAATTCATTCGGCGCGTCAAGAATCATGCCACGCGTACGTGTACATAATTAATCACGCTTTGTTAATATTAAAAATGTTTGACCAAAGTTGCGCGAACGCATACCTCGATTTATTTTGAAAATTATAATTATGTCACGCGAACGTGTACACAATCACGGCGATAGATTAAGTTGCGCCTAAAGCATTTTCTATGAATATTCATTTTTAAACCGTACTCATGTCATGCGAACGTGCACACAATTACGACAATTGATTTATTAATACGCACCTAAAACTTACTAGTGATATGTGAGTTATTCCATTGAGAATTGTCCTATATGTTAGATTTAAGAAAAAGTTGGGCTAGCTAATTTAACCCTAATGCATGGCCTAAATGACTAAAATGACTAAAAAGCAGTGAAAACCTCAACATTAATGACATGGTGCACACATTTAAAATTTATTGTGCCTATTCCAATATTTGCTTTGAAATTTATTTTTAAGAAATCCAGAACCTCAATAAATTACAACCAACAATCACATGGACCATTCTACGCTTTCCAGATAGTCTAAATTCAAGTTTAAGAAGCACAAATTAATATACTAACTCAATGATGATAGAGGCGTAAGCACACAAATAAAGAAAATTAAATTAAACTAACATGCTCATGCCCAAAAACAAAGCTTCATTCTCATTTGCAACACAAAAAGAACAACGAAAATAATACATAAACCAAATACAATGTTAGAAAACGGAACTCAATAAACCTTCCAACAAAGACAAGGATCAGCGAGCGGAAAACCTTGGACGGCGACGACCTCGAGCGACGGAACTTCGACTCAGAAAATATGGCTGTTTTACGTGAAGAAAAATGGATTGTTTTAAGGTAATTTCAATGGAGTTTTTGGTGGGTTTAAAGATGTGTTTAATGGCTGAAATTTCAGATGGTTCTCATGGTAGTATAGGGGTGAAGAAGATGAAGAGTTAATGAGAAAGGAAGGGAATTGCGGCTACTGTTTTTTGTGTCTTAGCTCTCGGGGCCTCCTCCTCTTCTGAATGTCTTCTTCTTATATACATTCCTCCATGCGTTTTTTAGCTGTGTGATGGATAATTGAAGGGAAGTTATGGAGATCGTGCACTCTGTGTGCATATGACGTGAGGGAGTGGAGGTAAATTGTGAGAGAGTCAATTTTTCATAAAGTGACGTGATAGAAAGGGGGTTGTTAGGGATAAGTGTATAGGTAGTTAATAGGAGAAATCTTTTATATATATATATATATATATATATATATATATATATATATATATATATATATATA